>PVLA01002875.1:0-157692 GCA_004027455.1 Hydrochoerus hydrochaeris | reverse complement strand
AGACCAATTGCTGTCCTGCAGGCCCATGACGGGTAAGGCCTGGTTGGGTTCATATGAAGAGTCCTTGACCTAAGACAGGCGCTGTCCTCACAGGGACTGCCATTCTCCCATAAGTGATAAGGGAAACAATGTAGGGAGCAGCATAATAGCCTCACACATCTCTTCCTCCTGCAGGCATCCAGGTGCATCAGCTTACATTTCCCAAGCTAACTAAGTAACAAGATTGAGATGTTACAAAGGTGAAAAGAGTTAATTAAAACCTATTGTTTAGGATTGTCCCTGCCTGGCCCTAAGCCTGGGGCGCTTCCTGCTTGGGGCTGGGGGTGGCTGCCAAAGGTTAGCAAATATATATTCCAGCTTCTAAAAAATAAAGGGGATTCAGATTCACTCACAGACTGGTGTGCAGTGTCTTCTGTCTCTCACTCGCCGACTCCCTGTCCACCTTTGGGAAACCCTAGCCCTGCCGCAGCTGGACTCCGGCAAATGAATAAATGTAAAAATAACTATTATTCCTAAATGAGAGACAGGGAAATTATGATGCACCACACCCACACACACACACACACACACACACACACAAGGTTGAGTAATTGACCTAAGACATAAAACTAAATTTAAAAAAACTAACTTCTCAAGTTGTTTTTTTTAAATGGTTACAACTTATTCATTTAAACATAAAACCAAGGGTCTTGAAACAGACAGCTAGCCCTGGAAAATTAGTATTCCCTTCCTGTAAAACAAAGGAAATAATTGTACCTTTTGCAGACTAAACTGATGGCACACCAGAAAACACAAAAACATGATAGCATTGACTTCAGTAAGGATTCTGCAAATGCTATATCCAGTCATGAGGAAGCTTTTAGGGACTGAGTACCCAAACTGCAACCCAAAACTCACTTATTTATCACCAAGTGCCAAGACTGCAGTTAAACCTGAATAGCTGAAGTTTTAGTTTTAAAAAAAACTCATACATTAAAAGAAAAACACAGTAACAGCTTTCAATGATGCAAAGAGCCCACTGCAGCATGTGTGCTATGATCAGCCACCACTGCACTGTACTTAAAACACACTCACATCCATTCTTACTGACTTGAGAAAATAATGCAGTAACACAAGCATTTATATATTCCTGCAGGAAGAGAAAAGGCCAAGATCTAACCAGAAGGCAGTGGCCAGAGGGATTAGACGCAAGTGCTCTACCTCAGGTTACCTGGCTGAAAGGCTACTTCTTTCTACTTATTATAATAGGAAATAAGAACCATCAAAAGTCGTTATTCACATGTTTCTGGAAAGGGCTATTTTATTTATTACACTATTAATAGCTTTTAGTAGCCAGTCATGGAGGTGCACACCTGCAGTCCCAGCACTGGGAAGGCTGAGGCAGGAGGATGGTCATGAGTTGGAGACCAGTTTGGGATACAAAGTGAACTCAAGGCCAGCCTGAACTGCATAGTGAGACCTTGTCTCAAAAAAATTTTTTTAAAAAAGCCTTTAGTGTCACATAATTTATGTCTCTCTAATTATCAGTGAACATATTTCAGATTTCAGAGGAACTGAAAAACATACTTTAATTTCTGAATATATTGTTTTTACAAAGCCAGTGCAACTCTTTTATTCAGTAGACTATTCCCAAAATGCAGATAGGCTTAATCCTCTTTTTTACATTCATCAGCTGTTGATGAGACTATCAAACAAATTCATATTTAAAAGGCCACACTCAAAAAATTAAAAGACCACAGTAAATCCTTTCATAAACAATGATTCTTTCATGTACTTATCACACTGTCATTTCCATGCTGATTACATTTCCATACCTAAATTTCTGAAAGCTGTTTTCATAAAATTTCATTTCATGTTAAAGTACCTCTTTCTATTGCACGATTGCAGTTGTCCAGTATTTCTTAAATATCCAAGTCTTTTTGTTGAACATCAAAGAAAAAAAATCCACTCCTTAAATTTGGTACAAGAAAATGGACCAAGTTCATTTTATTTCATTAACATCCATCATGAGCTTTGTTGTTGTTAACTGTTGTTTTGTACTGAGGATTTAACTCTGAGGTACGTCCCCAGCCCTTTTAATTTTCATTTTTGAGGTAAGGTCTTGCCATGTTGCCTAGGCTGGACTCAAAGGCTGGACTCAAATGTGTGCTTCTCCTGCCTCAGCTTCCCTTATTCTGGGATTACGCATGTGTGGCACCTCATTTAGCTGAAACTTGTAATTTTCTAATGCTTCAAAACTTTCTCCTCCCATACTGCGTCCATGGTTCGTCCCTTCTCTGGTTAACCCTTCTGATTGTTGGCATTCGTAACATCACTTTCACTCTCATCTTCCTGCTTCTCACAGGCAGGCACCATCCTTGTTGTCTCAGTCCATTTTATGCTTGAACAGGGTACGTGAGGCAATTCATAAAGAACATATACTGTATTTTTTTCACAGTTGTAGAGACTGAGAAGTCCAAGACTGAGGCACCACATCTGGTGAGGACTTTTTACTATGACCCTTTTTGTAGCCTCAAGGCCTTGTAAACATGGCACTAATCAACTTGTACAGTGGATCCCCGCATAAGCCCACGTCTCTTTAGACCCCACCTCAAAATACTGTTACACTGGGGATCATATTTCCAACAGATGCTTCTGAGGGAAACATTTAAACCACAACATCTGTCTTCCTCAGCCTTCCCCATACCTGGTACTTATTAGGTACCTGAGTACTGTTTGCAGATGAATTCTGAGGAACCACAAGCTCCCCCACACAGACCCCACCATTCCTCAAAGCCTTCCTCCTGTCCAGACTTCAGCCTCCTACCCACCCACCTACAAATATATCTGACTCAAACTTGAATCAAATGCTGTCTTCAAGACTGTATACCCTAAATGTGGCCTCCTGACTAATCTTGAATCCTTTTCTCTGCTATTAACGCCAACCAAACCTACAAAGCCTTCCTTCCATCCCTAATTTTTAGTCCATTTACTTTTTTGGTCACAGTAAACATATAATAGTTCAAGCATGATTGTCATGCTCAAGTACCAAACCTCACTCCGACCCTACCCTTTTCTATGAGATCATGTACAAAAATAGCTCAATCTATTAGATTCTGAAAAGGAAGCCAAAAGGAAATGGAGATTAAACACATAAGAGCAGTCAGAGAACATATAGATCACCTAATCCGGCCATTTAAAACAGTAGATGAAGAAACAAGACTAAGACCAGGCCAAGAGTCCTGGAGCCCCTCCCAGGAGTGCTAGGTCAGCTGTCTGTTCCTGTAATACATACTTGAGATGCGTCAGGTGATAAAGAGAAAAGGTTTATTTTGGCTCTGGATTTTCAGGGTTTCAGTCCACGGTTGGTTGGACTGTTGTTTTGGGACTATGGTGACACATCATGGTAGGTGTGTGTGGTGGAGCAACACTACTCACCTCATACCAAGCAGCAAAAAAGAATGAGGGAAGGCACCAGAGGTTCTAGTGTCCCCTTCTAGGGACTCCTCAAAGAACAGAGTACCTTCCACTAGGCCCACCTGTTAAAGGTTTCAGCACCTCCAGGAGCACCACAGGCTGAGGCCAAGCCTTTAACACTCAGATCTGGGGTGCACTTGTCCCCAGCATACATCCTTTCCCCTCTCACTTCCTGGCCTTCCATAAGCCTCCTTCACTTCTTCCCCTCCAGACCTCAGAAGGAAGCATTTCAATACCCTTCTCCTGGCTCTTGTTCTCCTTGACGGTCTCCAACCCTTCTGTTTTGCCCAGAGTGCTAAGCATTACCAGGAAAAGACACTAAATGGAGCCAATTCCATTTCAAATATATCCCAACCACTTGGACCTTTAATGTTGCTCAGAACCATTTCATTCTCACCCATCTGAATCCTCATCACACTTCCCATCCCACCCCTGTACTCTCTGAAAAGGACCCTACTCACACTCTGCTCAGTGCCCAGGTCCCAGGAAAGCACTCAGAGAACAGAACTCATCAGCTCACTGTTCCCACAACAAACTCTGCTCTCTACCACCTCTGTTCCATGCTTACCCTGATCCCACTACCAGAATGCCCTGCCCAGCACCTTTGAATGCCTGAACATGAGTACCCCTCAGTGCTGGGTCTTAACTTGCTAGTATCTGAAATTACAACATTGGTTAATTTGTTGTTTACTTATCCTGCTACAACATAAGCTTCATACAAAGTAGGACTCTGATTTATGGATCATGGTATCCCTGTTGTATGTACTTAAGGATGGCATACATACAGTACTTCATTTTTACATATGTATCTGCACACTTCCAATAAGCTCTTTGTAAGAATGTTGTGTGTATTTTTTAATCATCTTTTAGCCTTGTAGATAACAAGAACTTAATATTATAGTATCTTTCAAATAGCTTTGACTGGAGTAAATTAATATATATCTTGGTTTCTTTAAGAACTATAATCAAGGGCAATTTTTTGGCTGATTAAAAAAATCCTTCCTCTAATCATTTAGAGTGAAATATCCTATAAAAAAATCACAGAGCCAGGCACAGTGGTATATGCTTGAAATCTAATATATATCTTGGTTTCTTTAAGAACTATAATCAAGGGCAATTTTTTGGCTGATTAAAAAAATCCTTCCTCTAATCATTTACAGTGAAATATCCTATAAAAAAATCACAGAGCCAGGCACAGTGGTATATGCTTGAAATCCTAGCACTCGAGAGGCTGAGGCAGGAGGATCACTGTGAGTGTGAAGCCAGCCTGGGGTACATAGCAAGTTCAAGGCCAGCCTGAGCTACATCGTGAGGCCCTGTCTCTAAATGAACAAATAAGTAAATAGTCACAGAGGGTTTCTGAGGATCTTTACGCTGTTGTAACTTCTTTTGTTGCAGTAAAGAGGCAGAGGTGGTTTTACAAAGCATCCTTCCATTTGACTTTTGCTTAGTGCTTTTAATTCTCCTGAACACACACATCCTGAAAACATTCTGTTCTGTTCTCTTGTTATAGATATCCTGAAAACATTCAGACTTCACTGGAACAACAACAACAACAAAAATAATATGTGTGTGTGTGTGTGTGTGTGTGTGTGTGTGTATGTGTGTGTGAAGGAAAAAGCCAAGCCTACTGCCTATTACCTTTTGTTTTCTTCTCTTTTTTCTCTTATGAGTCAAGCAAAATTGGTTGCATCTCCCCCTGAGGCATCTGTTAGTGCTTGTTAGAATCTGAACAACTGCATCTACAGTCACCCTGTCTTTTCACAGTGGCAGGCTGCACATTCAGTCTCCTCAGCTCATATATTTTCAACAACAGGAAGGTTATAACTTGCCTTCAATAAGACAGGAAGGAAAGTCAAAAGTGTTTACCAGCAGCTTCTCCCCTCTTTTCTTTTAAATTCTCATCTGAAACTTAAGAGTAAATATCATTTCAAAGTTCTAGCTCATTTTTAGTTACTAAAAAACCTTTCCTTTACAAATTAAAGACTTCTATTCAGTTTTAAGCATAATATGTACTTATTCTACTCTCAACAGAATGAGTTTCTTCTGTAGAATGTGCATAAAGACGCCTACTTTTTCCTGCAGTAGCAATACAATCACATACTTGGTCTTCATCTCTTCTTTCTTGGTCTTTATTACTCTCCACCCCCAAGCACAACAAATGATCAGATCTATTCTGAATCTTTAAAATAGGTGATTTTTTCTATAAAAGAAAATAATGCTCTCTTATTGCAAAGATAGTTTAACCAACTTTTAAAAATTTGATTGATTGATAGATTGATTCCTCATTGCTCAGGATTTAACCTAAAGCCTCACACATAGTAGGCAAGTGCTCTAGCACTAAGCTACACCCCCAGCTCTAATAATATTTCTTATACCAAAACTCCATCAACTAATTTACAAATAGTAAGTAAATTAAATTTTTGCTAACACATACCATCTGTTCTGCTAGGTAGAGTGTAAAAAGAACATATAGATTCATATGAGTAGGTAACTAAACAATAAGTAACTGACAAAATTAGAAAAATAAACTCTTTACTCATAACAGAAATCTCACTACACACAAAATAACACTACTGTATTTCTCTTTGGGTACCTATTTTCCTGTGTAAATCTAAAATCAGCTGCAAATTATCACTAACAGATATTCAGAAATCAAAATTAACACAATTAATGCTAATAGTGTACAAAAATATAATGACCATAAAAAGAAAATAAGTGTATTTCAGTGGTAAAACTAAGCATCATTTGTTATTACTTAAAAATTTGAATCACACACTCTTAAGAATGTCTAACCTTTATTTACCCTTGCAGAGTAAATATAAATTATTAAAGGCAGTTTTAATAAATTCTTTTAATTCTCTTTAGATGCATGCTAAAATTCCAGTGGACCTCCTGTCTTAGTTACTTTTCTCGTTGCTGATAGAAAATACCCAACACCCAAAGTTAAAGGTGTAAAGGTTTATGCAGGTCAAAGTTTGTAAAAGGTTCCAGTCCATAATTAGTTGACTCCAAGGCAAGGTGGCACGGCAGACTTGTACTGCACGGGAAAAACAGTTCATCCTGGGCAGAAAGTAGCAAAGCCACCAACATACCTTAACAGTGTCTTTCTGCCCCTTTTATTTTAATCAGACTACCCAGGGCAGGTTATGTTCACACTCTTAATCCTAGTTTCCTTGAGTCTAGCCTTCCACCATAAATCACTTTCAGTGTCAACTCTATATCCAGCTAACTCTGGAAAAGCCCCATCTATGACTGCATGAGTCTTTGGGGGGACATCCAGACACAGCAATAACACTATCCATTGCAACACAGAGCCTGCCCATCAGTTTTAATAAATTCTTGATTTTTCAATCAGTGCTTTGAAAATGGAAGAGTGACTGATAATCAAATCAATCCTTTGGTCTCAATATTCATGGTTCATGGAGAAACAGATATAAAAGTAGCTTTTTGAGAAAGATGGAATTGTTTATTGTTCTTGTGGTGTGTAAAAAACAACGTTACCTCAATCCCAGCCAACAGAACAGCTGCAGATGCCTAGTCCTATGGAAATTCTAAGTGGGCACAGAGCAAGTCAGTAATTATGGCAGATGCTCCGGCTTGACGAGCATGAGTAATTGCGGGGCTGGGAATAGCAAAGGAGCTGGTAACGGCGCTAGTTTTCTAAGACATTAGAGAAACTCTTTGTGCTCAGGAATTTTTAGCTCACATGCTTCAACAGTACATGCAAAGTACTTTTCAAAACATTTTGATTGCATTGACAAGCACTTTTATATGGTACATGTCAGTAAAGATATTTAGAAATCAAAATTACCTCAAGAAAATATTGCAAAGAAAGTCACTACATCCTTGTAAAGGGAACAATCCAAGGGGAAGAGATGACAATTATAAATATATATGCAACAGATACCAATGCACCCAACTATTTAAACAAATATTAATGGACATGAAAAATCAAATAAGCACTAAATACAATTATACTGGGGGATTTCAATACCTCATTGTCACAAGTAGATCGACTAGACAAAAATTCAATAACAAAATATTAGAACTAAATCAAACTTTTGAACAAATGGACTTAGTAGATGTCTGCAGTGTCCCACCCCACAACATCAAAATACACATTCTTCTCAACTGCATGCTGAACAGTCTCCGAAATAAACCACATAGTAGCATGCTTAAGTAAGTAAAAAGGAATTGAAATTATCCCATGCATATTATCAGACCATAGTGCAATGAAATTGGAAATCAATGACAAAAGAAACCTCAAAAATTTCATAAACACATGGAAATTAAATAAAACCCTCTTGAACAATCAATGGGTCACAGATGAAATTCAAGAAATTAGACAATCTCTACAATTAAACAATAATACCAATACTACATACTTAATTCATGAGACACAGTGACAGCAGTTCTATGAGGGAAATTTCTAGCAATGAATACCCATATCAGAAAAACAGCAACCTCAAACAAACAAATTAATATTGAACCTCAAGCTTCTAGAAAAAAAAGAGCAAGTAAAGCCAAAAGTTCATAATTGGGAGGAAATTATAAAGATGAGGCCAGAAATTAATACAGTGGGGACTAAGAAAACAAAACAAAGAGTTAATGAATTGAACAATGGGATCTTTGAAAGATTACATAAAATCAACAAACCTTTAGCCAACCTTATTAAGAAAAGTAAAGAAAACACTCAAATTCTTGCAATTAGGAATAAAAGGGTGAAATCCAAAAGCTCCTGAAAATTTCCAGAACATCATCAGTATCTACTTTGAGAACTTGTATATAATAAAATGGAAAATGCAGAAGATTCCTAGGTACATATGAACTACCAAAGTTGAATCAAGAAAATGTAAAAATCCTATATAAACCAATATCAATCAATGAAATTGAAGATATAACTAAAAACCTACCAACAAAAAAAAAAGCCCAGGACCTGATGAATTTACTGTTGAATTCTGCAAGAAATTTAGACAAGACCTAATACCATCATTTCTGAAACTTTTTAGTGGAATTGAAAGGGAGGCAACACTCCCAAATTCATTCCTGGGAGCAAGCATTACCCTGATACCAAAACCAGAGAAAAACCCAACCACAAAAGAAAACTATAGGCCAATCTCTCTAATGAACAAGGTGCAAAAATCATCAGTAAAATACTGGAAAACAGTATGCAAAAAATCATCAAGAAGATTATATACCATGACCAAGTAGGATTTAACCCAAGGATGCAGGGATGGTTCAACATATGCAAATCAATACATGTAATACACCATATTAACAGAGCCAAGGACAAAAAAACATGATCATCTCAATAGCTGTGGAAAAAGCATTTGACAAAGTCCAACACCCATTCAAAGTAAAAACCATACAGAAAATTGAAATAGACAGTCTTTATCTCAATGAGATAAAAGCCATATATGACAAACCAGCAGCCAACATCACACTAAATGTAAAAAACTTGAAAGCTTTTGTCCTAAAATCAGGAACAAGACAAGAATGTCCACTGTTACCACTCTTGTTCAATATAGTTCTGGAAACATTAGGCAGAGAAATTAGACAAGAGAAATAAATAAAAGGAATAAGGATAAGGAGAAGTTAAATTATCATTATTTGCAAATGACATGATATTCTATATAGAAGACCCAAGAACTCCACCAAAAGACTTCTAGATTTGATGTTCAAATTCAATAACACAACTGGATACAAAGTCAACACTCAAAAAACAATAACATTCCTATACAAAAATAACAAACTCACTGAGAGAGAAATTTGGGATACAACATCTTTCATAATAGCATCCCCCAAAAAGGAAATACCTAGGAATCAATCTAATGAAGTAGTAATAGGCCTCTACATTGAAAACTCCAGTACTCTGGAAAAGGAGATTGAAGAGGATATCAGAAAATGGAAAGATATGCCTTGTTCTTGGGTAGGAACAACCAATACAGTAAAAATGGCCTTTCTTCCAAAATTTTTTATATATATTTAATGTAATTCCAACAAAAATCATAATAGCATATCTCACATAATTAGAGAAAAAAATCCTAAAATTCATTTGGAACCGGAAGATGTCTAGAATTGCAAAAACAATTTTGGACAACAAAGGCAAAGCAGAGGATATCAAAATCCAGACTTTATATTACAAAGTCACTGAGATTAAAAACAGCATGAGACTGGCAAAAAAAAAAAAAAGACCTTAGGATCAATGGAACAGATTAGAAGATCTAGAAACAACTCCAGACATACTCAGCCACCTTCTCTTTGACAAAGGTGCCAACCACATTCATTGGAAGAAAGCCCCTGTAATAAATGCTGCTGGAAACACTGGCTTTCCATATGCCAAAGATTAAAATTAGACCCATATCTTTTACCATGCACTAAACTAAAAGTGAAATAGATCAAAACAGAAACATTAAATCTGTTGGAAAATAGAATAAAATGAAGACATCAGTGTAGGCAAAGATTTTGTGAACAAACCCCTGTTTGCACAGAAACTATCACAAAGAATCAACAACTGGGACCCTATCTTATTAAAAAGCTTTTGCACAACAAGAGAAACCACCAACAGAGTGAAGAAGCAACCCACAGTGTGGGCAAAAAAATTTCCCAGCTGCTCCTCAAACAAAGGACTACTATGTAGAATATATCAAGAACTCAAAAAAATCAGAACCCCCCCCACATTCAAAGACTCAATTTAAAAATGGCCATCTGAGATGAACAGCCACTTTTCAGACAAAGAAGTACAAACAGCAAATAAATATATGAAAAAATGTTCAACATCATTGATCATTTGAGAGATGAAAATTAAACTGCTGAGATTCCATCTCACTCCAGAAAAAAGACTAGTGCCAAGAAATCAACGAATAACAAATGCTACCAGGGCTGATGGTATAAAGGAACCCGTCTCTGCTGTTGGTGAGAATGTAGACTGGTATAACCACTGTGGAAGTTAGGGTGGAGATTCCTCAAAAACTACAAGTATTAGAGGTTCCATTTGAGCCAGCTATTCCCCTCCTTTCTATCTTTCCAAAAGATTAAAAGCATCACACCACAACAATATGTGAGTACCCATGTTTATAGTAACATAATTTGTAATAGCTAAATCATATAAACAGCCCAAATGCCCATTAGCTGCTGAATGGATAAAGAATATGTGATTCCTTTATACAGTGGAGTGCTATTCTGCTGTAAAGAAGGATAAACTTGAGACATTCCTGGATAAATGGAAGCACCATGAGACCATTCTCTTAAGTAAAATAAATTGGGCACACATGTGTAAATGCTGCATTGTTTCTGTGATGGGAGACACCAAAAGTGTAAATGTGGATTAAAGTGTAAAATGTGAAATAGGAAGAAAATGTTCAAATGGGGAGGGGAACAAGAGAGAAAGGAGGGGGAAACTCAAAGAAGGTAAAAGTATAAACATGAGAAAAGGAGGAAAATATGGAAACAGCTTTTATAAATGGCAAGGGGAGGAGAGTAGGGGGATGGGGGAAAACAAGTTATACCACGTATAGGTACAAATTCTCTATGATGAATGCAATCATTATGTATATCTAAAATGGACCAATAAAATCTGATTGGAGAATAAAGAAAATGTTGAACATAAAATACATGTAAAGAATACAGTGATTTTCTAGATACGTTAACTACAGAGGCATCACATTTTCTTATTTTTTGAATTCTTTTTTATAAAAAAACTTTGTCCCCATTTTATCCTTCTTTTATTATTTTTTGAAGCAGATTCTTTTTTTGTCTTTTTTTTTGAGACAGGGTCTCGCTATACAGTTCAGGCTGGCCTTGAGCTCTCTTTATAGCCCAGGCTGGTCTCGAACTCGCAACGATCCTCCTGCCTCAGCCTCCCGAGTGCTGGGATTACAGGCATGAGCCACCATGCCCGGCTATTTTTTGAATTCTTAAGTTTAGTAAAATACTGAAGAGGGAGTACATTTTAATATATTTCAATACCTGACAGGTATATGCACGTATGTATAGACATACATGTATATATACATCGATATATATGTTTTGTGTACTGTATGTAAATATGTAATATTTTCCCTATGCATCCATTAGTTCCTTGAAGATAGGTATCATGCCTTTGAATGTACTCTAAAAATAACAAACCCAGTATCTTGTATAAAAATATCCGTGGAACCAGGTGTGGTGGTACATATCTGTAATCTCAGCCCTCTGGAGGCTGAGGCAGGAGGATTGCTGTGAGTTTGAGGCCAGCCTAGATTACATAGTGAGTTCAAGGTCAGCCTGAATGTCATAGTGAGACCCTGTCACACACAAAAAAACGAAAATAAATAAATAAATACCTATGGAATAAAGAAAGTAATATATATCTTTGTTCCTTCAGGATATAATAAAAATAAGATGTAAGGTATAACTCAAGGGAAGAGGATTTACCTACTGTGTCCATGGTCATGGGTTCAATCTCAGCATTGCCAAAAAGAAAAAAACAGATAAAGTACAATGAAAACTGACAATATGATTAAACATGTTTTGTTAAAAACATCCAGAATAAATTCTACACAGGCACTGACCATATGACTTGATAACACCTATTAGGGGACTTTCTTTTTTGAGAACTACTTAAACTTCAGTGACTTTATACTTTTTATTTTTTCTAGACAGTGTCTCAATATAAAGCCTCAGACTTGTAGCAATTCTCCTGTCTCAGCCTCTAGAGGGGTAGGATTACAGATATGTGCCCCCCTGTCCAGTTTAAACTACAGAGTTGAGGGTAATAGATGCATTTATAGGAAGCTGAGCAAATGAGTTTCAGAATTTTAGATATAAAAGAATTAAAAGTGTTGTTTATTTATAGCCTTTGGCCTGAGGCTGAATGTTCCATGAATAACTTGCTCATATAAATGCAAATGATGCATTGCTCATTACTGTAGCAAGTTCTCCATCCCAAAGCAGGTTTGTTCTTCATCTAAAGGTCTGTTTGTTATCATTCTCTTTTCCTGGAGTCACTGAAAATTCATAGAGTCTATTGTCCACATATTCATTAACTCACAAATATTTATGGAGTACCTGCTATTTATGCCTGGCACTGTTCTTGACGCTGCAAATCCAGCAATGGAGAAACAAAATCACTGCACTTACGCACAAGGCCCTTATTTCAGCCCCACTCCCCACACAAATACACACACACACATACACACGTACACAGTAACATTTGTGGTAAATTTTTTCATAGGAAGGATACAGACAATAATCAAGATAAATCGGCAAGAGCCAGACACGTGTCACATGCCCATAATCCCAGCCCTTTAGGAGGCTGAGGCAGGGAGATTATAAGTTACAAACAGCCTGGGCAATTTAAATGACTTAGAGAGCATAAGGATTGATTTGGACTCTCCCAGTACCAAACCTGTGTACCAGCAGAGGCATTGTTCTCAGCTCAGTTCTGGGATGCCCTTGGCAAACAGAGGCTGTCTTAAAAGAGGTAAGATGGAACACCGACTCTTGCAAGCACCTGGACATCTGAAGATACCTAAGCATTCATACTGGATATGCCAAAGACTTTGCTCACTGAGGCATAAAACATCCAGAAAACTTTGACCACTGATGTTTACTAAGATCTTCCCTTCTTATGTCCCTTACTTTCTTTCAAGCCCTATTTAAAAAGCCCACTTCTTTTTGCTTTCTGCAGACAGCCTTTTCACCCTTTGTCTGCCTGCACCCAGGCAAATAAACTCCATGCCAGGCTGCCTTTACACAAGCCCAGTGGTCCCAGCTGGTCTCTCTGTCGTGCTGTTCCTTATAGTGAGACCCTCTCTCAAATTTTTAAAAATTTATAAAGCCAGGTATGTAACTCAGGTGTGAAGGCTCTGGGTTCAATCTCTATCACATCAGCAAACAAAATTTAAAAATCAAATCAGTCTAATATATAATAAACTAGATAATATGAAGTGCTAACAAAAACATAAAGCACAGGAAGGGGATATGAAATATGAGAAAAGAGTGAAATTTAAACAGAATGGCCACTCTATTTTTAAATGGAGAGGAATGTTAAAGAGTGACATTCACATGAAGTCCTGAGGAAGTGAGAGGTTAGTCCTATGGGTATCTAGAAAACAGCCTCCCAGGCAGGAAGAATCCCAAATTGCAAAGGCCTTGGGGTAAAACAGTGTCATATTTCAGAAATGTCAAGGACGCCAATGTGTTCCTGGTGGGTGGCGAGAGGTACTGAAGTTGTGATCAAAGAAAGCACGGGAGGCTAGGTCATAAAGGACTTGGAGTCATTTAACGGTTTTAAAGCCAGGACTGATATGATCTTGCTTTTTGACAGGATTCCTGCCATTGGGTTTGGAGAATAGAATTAGAGGATAAGGATGGGAATAGGGAGGTCATTTAGGATGTCTTTCTGTAATTCAGCCAAGAGGAGAGTGATTTGAACTAAAGTGATAGCGCGTGACTGGGTTCTGGATCTATTTTGAGATAATAGTACTCACAGCTTTCTTCTGACAGAACATGAGATTATCCACTTTTTGAGACAGTTAAATGTCCACTATTTTCAACTGGGTGTCGTGACACATGCTTGTGATTCCCGCACTCAGGAGGCTGAAGCAGGAGGAACACCACAAGTTGGAAAAGAGCCTGAACTACATAGGGAGACCCGGTCTCCAAAAGAAATCCCCCTCATTATTTTTCTAAATGATGAAAAAGAAACAATTTCTCACAAGTTCGGTGTCTTTTAATGTATTATACTCCAGACATTGAACTTTCTTTCGTTTGGGAGGTTAGAAACACACCCCATGGCAAAGAGAAGAGACAGCACCAGCACTGTCTTCCAAGCTCCACCTGGACTCTGCGACTCCGGCTCTGCCGGGCTTATTTCATTCATTTCCCTAGATGTCTTTGAGACTTGGCTCAGAACCCTGCACACATTGTGGAGTATATTCTCTACATTTCCCAGGGCCATTGTTAAAGATTCAGTTTTCACTTTCCTTAAAGTGAAAACGGTTGCAATAGACAGCCATTGTTTTATTTTCCATAATTTGATTTTTCTGTATTAACTGCAATCTGAAAATATAAAATAGAAAAGTTTGAGAAATACACAGTTGATAAGTTTTGAATTGCATGGTCTCTGAGCACCAAGATGAAATCGTGACGTATCACACTGTATCCTGCCCTAGACACCAAACACCCCTTTGCGCGGCACATCCAGGCTGTATATAATCGTGGCTCTGGTTATCCGATCAGCTGTCTTGACATCACAGCTCTATGTTCAAGTAACCTTTTAGTTACAAACGGCCCAAAGGGCAGGGGTAGCGGTGTCGGCAGTACTGTTATAGGAAATGGTTGTATTATTCTCTTGCATTATTAGCTTTTGCTGCCAGCCTTACTGGGCTTAATTTGTAAATTAAGTGTTATCATATGCGTGTATGTGTAGGAAAAAACTGTACCACGGTTGAGGCAGCCCCCGTGGGTAAGAAAGGTACTGTAATGCACTGAGAAGTGACATTCAGCCTCTCTCAGTTACACAATCCCAAGTTAACGCCTATATTTCAGTATAAAGAACCGTATGCTGGCTCGCTATCCACTAGTGAATGTTCTTGCACTAGTGAACGTTTTACAGCTCAATCTCAAATTGTAGCTTTCCGGCACCATGAACATTAACTGAACGGCAGAGGAAACTGGGCTTGCAATGCACAGCGGGGCTATCATAGTATCCGTATCTCCTGCAGCCATCGCGAAATCAAGCCCCTTGAACCGACCGCAAACGTTCTTTGGGGACCCTCTCTCCCTGAACGCGGGTACCAGGCTAGTCCACACGCCCAGGTGCGTTCCGCGCTGTGTACGCCGGGAGTTGTAGTTCCCATCTCTCCCTGTGAGCCGAGTTTCGGACGCACGAGCGCCCCCAGTGGCGCGCAGGCTCGGTGACGCGCAGCGTGCGTGACTGGGAGGGGGGAGGCCGTTTCCTAGCAACGAGGGCAGCGGCGACGTCACGCCAGCGGGCGCTAAGTGCGGCCGTAGCGGTGGAGCAACCGAGTGCATCTTCTAGCGCCTGCGGGTGGAGGGAGAGCTGCTCACAGTCCCGTGTCCGCGTTGCTCCGTCTGCCCGTGTCGCCGAGAGGAGCTTCGCGTACCGCCACCGAGGCTTGGGCGGGAGGCAGTCCCGCCGGCTCTCGACCCCACGGAGTCCACCTCCCGGCCCTGGCGGGACGATGCTGGAGTCCATTCGCGTGACGGGTGAGTGCGGGAAGGGCAGGCCGAGATTGCTGGATGACCGGGGGTGATGGAGGTGGCTTGGAGACCAGAGGTGATGGGGGTGCCGACAAGATCAGGTGTGCGCCTGGACCGCATGGGGTGCCGCGCCGGGACAGGAGAACCGGCCCCGTCCTGTCACTTACGGTCCACGAGCTCTGCCGCGGGGTCAGGGGAGCGGACGTCCCGCAGGGTGCTGGCGCTTGTTCAGAAGCACAGGCGTGGGTCTGGGCGTTCCGATTTTCTAGAATGTTCAGACAAAAGCAAAGCTAAGCAAAAGAACACACCCCTCCACTCCAGTGTCTACACCGCAGGCATCTGTGTGCGCTCTTAATCTCAAACCCTGAGGAGTTTTAAATTGATACTAAGAAGCATAAAGCTGGTTAGATCCTAGCTCTGAAAGTTTGCTTGTCTTTTACTATTTTCATGTAACTATGCATAGACATTAAAAATTACACATTAAAAAAGAATCACCTCAAATGTTTTCCTATCATCTGATTCCTAACTAGAACGTTTGTGTGTCGTACAGGTTTCATTTGAAGAACAGATAAAAAGATATATAATCCCCAAAATAGTGTAAAACAAGGCCAGACTTTTTAACTTTAAGGCATCACAGTACCTAATAAATCATGCTTTCTATGTGCATTTTAAATTGAAAAGTGAAATTCCTCCCCAATGCAAGTATTTATAATCTTAAATGTATACTGTTATTTGATATTCAGTGTTTTTAAATACAGAGCTGATTCTGTGCAGTCGTGAGACTGCTGTGATTTCTTTTTGATGTTGACAGGAAGCAGAGACAATTATAGGAGCTAATATCCAAAGCATCTTGAGTTGACATTAGATTTTCTTTAAATAGACTTTTATGTGGATAGTATTCTTTCATCTTAGAACAAAAGTTACTTTTAAAATGCCATTTCTTCTTTATGTCATGGGGCATTATTAACATTGGGGCAATTTGTTCTAGATAGTTGTTTGATAATTTGACTCCCCCCTTCTACCAGTTTAATGACTCAAAATTCTTCAGATATTGACCCATAAGGGACAAAATTGCCCTCTGTGTTTCCACTAAGAGATACTGTCTTGGTATAAAATGTAATGACATTCAATCACAGTGCAACTTGCTGGGTTTAGGAATCACTGATTAAAAGCTTTTGCAAAAAAAAAAAATCAATTGCCTGAAGTATAACAATCATTGTAGAGAGAATACGATTAAAATAGTCTTAGTATTAGAATGTAAATATCCTCATCAACTAGTCTGTAAGACAGAGTAGATTTCCTGATATTTCAGTACATGTAATTGGAAGTTTATAGTGTACCACCTCCTATTGACTCATTCTGTTCTAGTAATTATATGGTAGTATACTTTCAGTCAAACTCAGTGTTGTATGCCCTGACTTAGGTAATTTGGCAGTGAATTTCGATAGTATGATAAAATTTAAATTGCTATTTTTTTGAGTCAGGGTCTCATTATGTATTAAATTGCCACTTGAGACTGTTCTAGCTTCAAATTTATGGTCCCTTCACAGGCACACCTGGGAGGCTAAGGTGGGTAGAGCACAAGTTTAAGGTCAGTCTGGGCAATTTGGCAAGACCTTGTCTCAAAAATTAAAAAAAAAAATTAAAAGGGTGTGGGAAATGTAGCTCAATGATAAGACAGCTGGCCTAGCGTGTTCAAGACCCTGGGTTCAACCCCCAGCACTGGTAAAACAAACAGAAAGTAACCTGAGTAGGTTATATTTAAATAGTTTGTCTGTTTCCTTTATGTAGTACCTTTTTTGGTCTTTTTTCTTCTTTTTTATATAGGGTCTCACTATGCAGTTCAGGCTGGCCTTGAGCTCACTTTCAAGCCCAAGCTGGTCTTGAACTTGCAATGATTCTCCTGCCTCAGCATCCTGAGTGCTGGGATTACAGGCACGTGCCACCACACCCGGCTTCCTTTATATAGTACTTAACTAGTTAAAATAGTGCTAGACCACTGTCCCCAGCATTTCAGTGAAATATCAGGAAACCAGTTTGACAGCCTAACACCTTATGATGATGTTTTAGCTGGCAACAAACAGTCCTTTTTTCTTTGCTAGTTTTTGGTATTTTGGACACTTAGTTCTGGTTAACAGAGGTACTTGATAGCTGGTATTTAGGAGTACTGCTCCAAAGTTTACCTTTTTCAGCTTTGAAATAGCTATAAAAGAAAACAAACTAGTTTTTTTTATTTCAGGACTGAAGCAATTACTTAAAGTGTTTCTGAAATCACTTCCTGTATAATCTTACTTATTTTGACTTAGTCATGATCTAATGTGACCTAAAACATCCTGGTGGAACTGCTGATTAGAGGATTTTTTACGACACAGTCTCATTATGTAGTCCAGGCTGGCCTCAGGCTCCTGGCAGTCCTCCTGCCTCACCCTCCCAAATGGTGGGATTACAGGCAAGCGCTACCACAACAGGTGAGAAGAGTATTGAAATAAAGACGTATATGCTCTATATGCTACTAAGAATGGAATCAAATCAGAACATGTTTCTTTGCCCTCTTAAAGTCTTTTAAGAAAGTTTATTATACCAAAGCCACTGAATTGTTGATTATAAAATGTAGAATGGATGACTGTATTGTTAACATTGAATATACCTTGGAAATACAAATTCAGGGATTCTCTTTACTCATTTACATTGTTCTATGGATGTGTCTATAGGAACTAACTATAATAGTGTAATGATGATAATAATAATCATAATAATAGTTAACGAAGACTACTTATTTTTACCCAGCACTGTTCTCAGCATTACTTTTAAAATTTTCACATAGCATCAGGAGCCAGGAGGATCTCAGCTAGAGCCTAGCATGTGCAGTTTAATGATTTAGTAAGATCCTGTCTCAAAAAAAACATCCACATGGAGATTCCTCAGAAAACTAAAACGGGAAATTCCAGTCAACCCAGCCACCCCTTCTAGATGTCTTCCCAGAAGATTTAAAGATATAATTTACAGTGATCCATGCATACCCCTGTTTATAGCTGCACAGCTATAATAGCTAAATTACAGAAGTGGCCCATATGTCCCTCAACAGATGAATGGATAAAGAAAATTATTTGTACATAATGAAGTACTGCTTTGCCAAAAAGAAGAATGCATTTGAGTCATTTGTAAGAAAATTGATGCCTCTTGAGACCATAATGCTAAGTGAAATAAAGCAGACACAGAAGGTTAAATATTGGGTGGTTTCGCTTATCTGAGAAACCCAAAATATAAATAATTTAAAGAGCTAAATAAAAAGAGATGGTGGGAACAGGGAGGGAGGCTTTGTGGAAATGGGAAAGGGGGTCTGGGGAAGGAAGGAGAGGGAGGAGTTGGAGGAAAGGGGAATTAAGAATGATCATGGTAAGGTATGCATGTGTATATGTATCGATTAGTATGTATCATAACCATATACTAATAAGAAAAGTTTTTTTTTTACATTTAAAATAATTTTTAAACAAGGACTGGGGATATAGTGCAGGCCCCTGGAGTTCAGTCCCCACTATGTTGTTGATTTTTTTCTCTCAACCTTCAGGAAACCAAATTCTAGACCCCGTCTCTCAAGTCCTCTGTCCCCACAGATGCCTCTCTGGCCATCGTCTTACAAGCAGAGCCAGGCAGGCCAAAGCAAACACAGCCCAGTGCTGCTGCAGAGTTCGTGACTCTGTCCTGGACTCTGCCTCCCCAGAACAAGTGTGGAGTGCAGCCCAGCTGTGACAGTCACTTCTCAGGAGAGAGAGGGCTGTGTCAGGAGAGTGTGACAAGGAGATGGCGGACACTTTCTGACCAAAAGGCTGTTTGAGCAGCCTGGGAAGAGGGGTTACATTTGGGGAGAGGGTGGAGTGTGCGGGATTGGGGGTGTGGGGCTGTAGGGGAGAGGTTCAGGGGCAACACTGTGCGAGACAAGGAGGACTTGGTAGCCAGTGACCTCCCGGGCCGTGGTTGGGGGTTCTGTCTTCACCCAAAAAAATGCCATGGGAAAGTTTGTTTCTCACCCATTCAGTGTGACTTGAGGTGGGACACAGTGGTTGGTCTGATCACAGCCATTATCATCAAGTATTTCCAGAACACTCTTGTGTATTTCTAACTGTAAAAGCCACATGCAGCCCCTTCTGACCCCAGAGCAGCATGGCACCTTGTAAGATTGTTGCTCATCAGGGAGCACAGAAGTGTCCCCAGCTGGCCTGCAAAACTTTCAAGGTGAAGCACAGTCAAGTCATGATTCCCGCATGGCATTAACAGTACCTCTGTCTTTTGCTTCACTGCTGAGAAACTGCACTAAGTACTGTTGAAGTAGAGGTATTAGAACTAGTAGATTACCTGACATAATGTAGGCAAATTGTACAAGAACTGTTCTTAAGCATATGGGATTTTTTAAAAGACAATATTGAATTGTAGGGCTAAAGAGATGTAGAGCTCTGGCCCAGCATATTCAAGGCTCTACGTTTGATCCACAACACTGAGAAAAAGAAATTAAGGAGTCCTTTATATATAGTGGAGTGTACGAGTTTCAGCCTTATGACTAACCATTGCCCAGAACAACAGTTTCTAGCAGTCAGTATCCCCCTAGGTACCACCAGTTTTGACTCAACATTGGCTGCTCTTTTGATTTCTCCTACCATAAATGAGTTTTGTTATTGCTGAACTCCATCCAAATAGGGTTATATGAATGGAATGTATACTCCTTTGATTGGTGTTCTTTCCCGAATGTTGTCTGAGCAACCTCATATTTTTTTTCACAGTATAGTATTGTTTTGCTATACCACAGTTAATTCACTGTTTCTACTCTTGACTGATATTTGAAGTGCTGAGATACTTCATAAAGTGTTATCTCCTTCAGGGATTATTTTGTTTTAGATTGTTTTTTCTTTTGTGTGTAACCAAGCAACTGATTGGTTAGTGGTGTAAATTTATCCCAGATTCTCAGGTTTCATAAGTATTAGTGAACTATGTTATTGTAGGTTGGGCAGGTAGCTCAGTGGTAGAGCCTGTGTTTTGTTTTGTTTGTTTTGTTTTGTTTTGTTTTTGAGACAGGGTCTTGCTATGTAGTTAGGCAGGGTTTGAGCTCACTGTGTAGCTCACGTTGGCCTTAAACTAGAACTCACAGCGATCCTCCTGTTCCAGCTTCCCGAGTTCTGGGATTATAAGAGTGTGGTACTACTTCTGGCTATACAGAGCCTGTTTCCCAGGACCAAAAGAAAGAAAATACCAAATCTTGGTCATTTTATAGGCCATGAATTGTTGAACGGTATTTTTCCACAAGGCTTTGTTTCTGGTGATCTGTCACTCAGCCAGGGCCCGCGCAGTCAGGCGAAACCTCACCGTTCCCAGGTGTGAAAGCCCAGGTCAAGTGCTCAGCCTTCCCTTCTACCCATTGTTTGCACTGAGGAATGAATGGCAGAGGCCCTGATGGGTTGAATGATTAGGCTGATGTTAGAGGGAGGTCACTGAAAGAGCTGCCGGGACGCCAGGCTCCTGTCTTTCTTCCTCCTGTTCTAGATGCATGTGAAGCTTCCATTGTCCTCACCTGTTTGAGGGGAGACTTGAGTACTCATTTTTGTTTGGTGAAATGAGTTGCCCTGTTTTCCTCAACATCAGTAACCAGGTTGGGGTGAGCAAGTTCATTCAAAGATTTCAATGAATGGTTTGCTGATGGCTAACATGTTAAATTACATGGTGTCAACCTTTTATGTGAGAGATTATGATTTTTAATTACCATATTACTTCTTCCAGGAGAAATACTTTCTGCAAAGAAAAAAATTTTTCAAAGAGGAGGAGTCAGGGAATGGGGTGTTCTTTAATAAATCATCAGCCTTTTATTATGTTCTTATGTATAAAAGGTCATTTTAATAAAAGTAAACAATAGTATTTTAAAGTATGAAAACAACATTGCGTACAACTGAAGGATGATTACATCTGAGAAGTTAGTTTATGTCCATCTTGTCTGAGCCGTGTGAAGGACCACATGCCCCACTGTCTGAGCCTCATGGCAGAGCCTGAATTTGGCAGGCTTGGTGTTGGAAGCTGTGCATTGGCAGATGGGCCCCGAGGAGGCTGCTGAGCCTCTCAGTAGATGGTTGGCAGGTGAGCTGAGGGCCACAGCCCTGGGGAGAATGCTTCTGTCACACATCCCTTTGCCACCCTCTGTCCTGTGGAGCTATTAGGGGATTGGGCCTTTTTTTTTTTTTTAATATCCCAAAGTACATAGATTGTTTGACCTGGGTCAAAGTTTTGAATTTGGAAGTCCGTGATGCTTTATGACAAAACAGAAGAACATAGTGAGATCAGCTCTGTGGTCATCAAGTTGAGTGTTCAGAATCAAAGAAACCATTTTTCCATTAGATATGTTTTTTAAAAGTCACAACAGATACATAACCAACCATCAAAGTCAGAACTCTTCAGAGTGATTTTATTCACTGGTTTTTATTTGGTGCAACTTTTCCCTTTTCTTAAAAGAAGCTCAGAATGAGAAGGAACCTGGTTACCTCCCTTTGCCTTTCTGGCCTCCCTGATCCTTACCCTACTTCTCTAGGCTCATGATCCTGCTGTGTTCTTATTGCATTCTCTTCCCAATTAGTGTCCATTTCAGGGTTGCTTTCGTTATCCTCTCTTGTTTCTTAATTGTGTGGTGTCTTTTCAGAGAGATTGGCATTGCCGTTGGGCATTTGGGCTGCAGCCTGTGTCATGATGTTCCTTAGCCCATGTGCCCTGCCAGTCTTGGCTATCAGTTGGCAACACTTATATCTGACACTCTTGTGAAACAGACCTACCAGCCTGTGATGAAAATTGGATGTGTACTGTTATTTTTGGCTGATTGAATCATTAAACTTGTTTTGAATGGCTTCTGTGTACAACTCACCTTCAGTGTGAGATGCAAGCTAACTCCTACCTCTAAACTTGTACATATAAACTAGTAGATATTTGGTTCCCATAAATACTTTTAGATACTTGAATTCAAATTTCATATACTGTCCTAGAAAATGTAAGTAAACAGACTCTTTAACGTACCTTACATAACTGGATTGTTACCACTCGTGACCTGGTGCTCTTTCTTTACCCTAAACTCTCTGACTTCTGGGGTTTAAAAACTAACATTTAGAAAAGGGTTTCTTTACCTTGGCACCACTGACGTTTTGGGGTGAATATTCCTTTATATACAAGACTCCTGTGAGGGATCTTTTGTGTCATCCCGGCCCTCTGCCCACAGATGCCAGCAGCACCTTTCCTGGTGTGACAGCCTGAACATCGTGATGTTGCTCGATGTCCCCAAGGGCAGAATCACCGTGAGCTCAGGACCAGGGGCTCAGGGTCTTTTGTTGTGTTTCCACTTCTGCAGAGCTCTTGTCATAGGAATACAGAAGGGCTACAGAACCACAGATCCCTCTTTACCCAGAATGATTAGAGAACGGTGTGTTTAGGGTCACTGATTAATTACTGTATTCAGTGAACCTTTATTGACAGGACGTGAACTGGAGTCCTGTTCACACAGCTGGATGTCAGCTGGATTCCAGTCAGAGGTAAGTCTGAAAGCCTTTGAGCCCTACCTGAAATGCCCTCTTCAGCTGGTCCTCTTCAGTTGCTTCCTCCCTAGATTACTGTTGGTATCTTGTTTTTTCACCTTTAATCATATGCCAAGTGGTATTATTAATTAAAACATCATTATGAATACCTTGTTTTTGGAGTCAGATTAGCAACTGGTTGTAGGCAAGAAGGGTAAATACAGATGATTTTCAGAGCCATGTGCAAATTAGTAGTATTCTATATATCTGTGAATAAAAGAATACAGATCACAATTTTAAAGCAGTGTGTTAACATCAGTATATGGGTGCGTCTTACTTGTTTAAAGTGCTTTTGAACCCTCAAAACAAAGCTGCCCTTCCCTTAACTTGACACTTAATATATACATGCCATGGTAATAGTAATTATAATTTGCTTTTCAGTCTTGTCAAGAAAAAAATTTAAACTTAAAATATAACTTAGAGCTAATAAAATCACCCAGTTGTTGATACTGAGGGATATTACAACATGCTTGAACACATGCGTATCATCTGTTTAATTCCGAAAAAGTGACTTTGGAGGTAAGCAGGCTGCCTTTCTACCTAGTTTCAAACTTCAGGATCATATTAACTTTTAAAGTGCCTTGGATTTTACTTGGTTATTTAGTAACACTACTAATATATTTTTTCTGAAATTAACATTCTTTAGTAGTGTTTTCAGATTTAATGTCTTACCTCACAACTGTATTAGACTTTGATCATGTACATGGTTTGAAGCTGAGGATTTTTACACAGTGTGGAAGAGAAGTGACAGTGTCTAGCATTAGCTAAGTAAAACACCTATTAATATTTAAATATCTTTTCTAAAGATTATTGCAAATTTTTTAAGTTTACAATGCTTCAGAATATTTGAAGCATATTCTTCCTATAAAAAGTTTGCTTCACCTGGTATCTTTTTTATTTCTTTTGTTTTGATTTTGTTTATTTAACACAGAAAAGCTTCACTGGCCTGAGCAAGAACTTGCTAAGAAATCTGTTCTAAATGCAGAAGACTCACTGATCCTTGACAGCAAGAGAAGCCTTTCGCGTTTGTCCTCCGGAGTACTAAAAGACATTTTCACAACCGGAACTAGCAGTTACAATGTCCTGCTGCAGAGCAAGGAGGAAAGAAAGCACCATGCACAAAAACAGTCTTCCTCCACCTACTCCCAAAGATGTAGAAAGCCCAGCAAATGCCCTAGCTCTTCTCGTAGTAGAGACTCTCGCAGGACGAAAGCCCCAGCACCCATGGCAAGCAGTGGTACTTGGTATTGCCTGGAGAGGCAGCCCGAAGTTTTTGTCACTAGCTCAGTGTCAAGTCCTGTAAAGTTTACCCATGATATGTCTGTTACAGGGAACGGCATAGTCCTGCCACCTAAACCCAAAAGCAAGGTCAAACGACACCATTTCTCCGCCCTGCCAAAGCCCAAGCAGCAGCCTCAGCTGTCTAGAAACTTTGAGAAAGCAGATGACTTTTCTGGAAAAAGATTTTGCATATTGACTGCTATAAAACCTACCAACTTAGAGAAAGAAAAACTGAGATTCTTCAAATCTGACTATACCTACAACCCTCAGTTTGAATACGCCAACCCGGCCCTGCCAAATGTGTTAGCCAAGCACAGCAATGCGTCTGACCGATTTCTGAAGCAGGTAAAATGCCAATAGTGGCATTTCATTTTTGTGTAGCTAAAACAGTTATCTACCATTTTGCAAGCAAAAAAACCTTTTTTTAAATTGTCCTGTAATTAAATGTTGTAATTTTTTTCAAATCCATTTTATTTCAGTGTTGTAATTAACTCCCACCCATGGCAGGTAGATATGCAAAAAGAAATCTCTAGATGAGTGATGTTACCTATACGTGAACAACTCTGTTGTCATTAAATCTATAATCTGTTGAAAAGACTCTTTGTGACAGGAAGAGTTTCGGATTCAGGTTTTAAGCTTTCATTCAGGAGTCACAAACTCCTGGTCTGTGATAAGCCAACGGGCATCTGTTGGGATGCTTACACTATGTTTTTGTTTTATAGTTGATCTTTACTGTGTGGGTGGAGCATACGATCTCTGGTCCTTCCAACCTGGCTTATTCCCAAATTACCAATCTGTAGCAGTTTGGGGACCCAGACTTGATTCTTGCCTATGAACTTGTTAATGCCTTGCTAAAACAAGTAACCATCATCTAGTATTCAAGTGCTCACTTAAAGAGGAAAGTGGGCTTGGACTGTAACCCTGTGGCAGAGTGCTTGCCTACTGTGAGCAAGACCCTGGGTTTGAGCCCCAGCACCATAATAAAAAATCAATCATGTCAAAAAAAGAAGAAAATAATGGAGTTAAAGATTATCTTTGGGACTAATAAATAATCTCATGAGTAATATTTTCTAAATTGTTCCATTTACGTTTAGCACATAGTTTTATTTTTAGACTTCCAAGCAAAAACCTTACAAAAGTATCTGAGGAGAAACTGGCAATGTTTGACTTCAGGACATAGTGTTGAGATATTTGCACACTGCCCTTAGTTAAATTAACTTTGGACAGGCTTCTAGAATACATGAACCTCAACTTGGCTTTGTCTGTGATCAAAAGATCTGTTCATAGGACAGGTAAGCAAAATTGCTTGCTTCTGTTTTTCAAGAGATATTGTCCTCGTATATCATTTTTGCTGATAATACAAATCTGGTCTTTTGGCCAGATTTATTCAGTCTTATCGTGAGAATTATTTGCTGTTTGGTTTGGAGTTTTTTGTTAGTTCTTGTTTTTTGAGACAGGATCTTGCTATGTAGTTCGGGCTGGTCTTGAACTCACCACACAGTTCAGGTTGACCTTGAACGCATAGAGATCCTCCTGACTTAGCCTCCTTGAGTACTGGGATTACTCCTGGTGTGCCACCATCCCTAATTTCCTTTTTTTTTTTTTTTGATAAGAAAAAAATTTAATTGGAAATATAAAATCAATTTAATTGGAAACATAATACCTCACCAGTAGAGTGTCTTGACCTAAAATTTCTCTCATGCTGTTACAATTGTACAGTTCTAGAATAGAAATAGTTTTTCACTTTTGTAGACTTCACATCGCCAAAACAATGAAGCTGAAGGAAAAACAAGACTTCTTTAAATAAATTGCACCTCTCCTTAGGTAACTTGATTTTCTCTTTTGGCAAATCATGAAACTTTCATAGATACCCTGAAAGTAAAAGTTTGCAGTAGGTTCCATAGTTGCTTTGTGTACTAGATTGGAGAAGTGGGGTCATTTCTTCACTTAATAGCTAGAGAGGTTTTCTCCCAGATCAAGTGGAAACTTGCCCATCAGATTATCTGTCCTTGGAAGGAGGAAAGACCTTGATGCCTGGTTGCACAGCTTTGTTGATTTGACTTTGAAAGTTCCCTGACCTGCTGTGACCCAGTGACTGGCACATTCTCAGGTTATCTTAGCAGGGTCTTTTCTGTGCCATCGTCAGCAGTGAAAGAACAGTCTGCAGTGCTCAGCCATCCATAAACATTCCTGCTTTCTTTCCCTCCTGCCCACTATCCACACCACCTGCCCTGCCCTGCTCTGCCCGTCCCTGCAGAATGCAGAGGGGAGACCCCGGGCCAGAAGGAATGGAGTGCACAGAATGGGGCCTTGGCATTTGTCAAAGGCAGACTCAGTGTCTGGACCTGTTTATTTCCTAGCTTATCCCTATCTAGAATATGACTTTCTGAAGTAAATACTTTAGTTTGTCTCTTTTTATTGCAATTTGATCCTAGTCTGCAGTTCGTATTAAAGAAAATTGACCTCCCTGGCCAAAATACCTGTCCTACCACCAGTCTCTTCATTGCTGTCCACTCTGCTGCCAGGTGCATGTCTGATCCTGTCATTTCTCTTCCTGAGCTTCTGCAGGGTCCTTGCCATTCTAGCTGAAGTCTAGAACCCTCAGTGTGGCTGTCAGGGCCTCTCACAAAGGTTACATTTACCCTGTGACCATTTTTAGGTTTCTTGTTTCTTCATCACTAGATTGGCCTCCTTGGTATCAGTGCATTTTATTTATTTCAGCTATTCCATAATCTTTAACACAGTTCCTGGCTCTGAGTGACTCTTCCCAGGCTGTATTTCATTTGCATTGGTTTCTCTGTGCCTTTGAGAGTGTTACTTCCCATTTGCCTGGAATGCCCTTTCTCTCCTCTAGTCCCCTACTTCTGTTTACCTTTTTAAGATGATCTTACAATAGTTCATAACTCCATCAAAAGTATTACTACATTATGCCTATTTATATGTCATCTGCAAATCTAATACCAGATCAGAGGCTTAGCTTCTAAAATATAAACAAGTGAGTGATTGGCAGCAGGTGACCATGAAGGGGAATGACTGAGGAGCTAGGTCAGTGAATGGTCCTTTTTGCTGCTATGCTAGAAACATATTGAAGTACTTTAGAAACCATAAATCTGTGATCGATGGTCAGATTTCTAAATCTGTGGCCTAGGGTCAAGTTCAGCCTGCATGTATTTTTTTTTTTTTTTTTTTTGTACTGGGGATCGAACTCATGACTGCACGCTTGCAAGGCAGGCACTTATGCCACTGAGCTAAATCCCTGGCCCTGCATGTATCTTTCATTTGGCTGGTGTGGTGTTTTTGAACACCAAATGGAAAGGAGCTGCTGCGCTGTCTTTCCCAGGTACCTTGGAGCTGGTAACTTTGCGCTGTGGTTGTGCTCACAGCTGAAGGCGTGGAGGCTGTACCACTGCGACAATCATAAGGTGGGTGGCTGCAGCACTTCACATGGAGGCTGTGGTCTGATGTTAATGCAAATCTTTATAAACCTGATGTGCTACCAAGGAGCAGTAGCCACTGCTGAAAGCCTCCTTGAGTTTCAGGAATTTTGCTCTTCATTCTGAGCCTTTCATAGTACCAGAATGGTGGGTCCCTAATGTTATTTGCAGTATTCTCCAGCTGTTCTCAGGAACGCTAAGAGTGGGGGGCCACAGGATCAGAAAACACTGGGTATTGTTATGTTCATGCCCAAGATTCACCGCACAGTATCACCACAAAGACTGGCAAGAGTCCTTTGACTTTATTTAATCCAATATTTTCCAAATTGAGTGTTCATGAAAACTATGAAAAATTATGTCACATACCTGCTTTCGCTCAAGGAATAGTTTAGAAAACACTGGCTTAAAAAGAGATCTCATCTTCTGGAGGGGATTCAGATTCTAGAATTTTCTGAAAAGCAAAGGAATGGGGTATTGAGATTGTATGTTAATTAGCAAAGCAGACAAAAATTACCTTCAACAAAATGTTAGAGGACAAGCTAGTCAATTTAAAATCTAAAGATCAGGCAGGGCATGGTGGCACATGCCTGTAATCCCAGCACTCTGGAGGCTGATGCAGGAGAATTGGCCTCAGTTTGAGGCTATCCTGGGCCACATAGTGAGTTCAAGGCCAGCCCAAACTACATAGCAAGACATTGTCTCAAAAAAAACAAAAAGTTTTTACCACAGGACTGTCAGATTTCCAGACTGCTAGACACTAAAAAAACCCAGCAAATCACTTAGCAAACTGAGACTTTTCAGGAAGTTTGTTATATCACCCAAGAAAATGCTGAAAGTTCTATATAGAGAAATTTTTTATTTTATGGATTAATGGTTTAAATGTTGTTATGTTGCTTTGTTGTGGCAAAACTGAGTTGTGAAGAGGAATAACACCAGAGGAAATAAGGAGGCCATGAAGAGCTTTATTTTACACCAGTGGTCTTGGCTGGTCTTGGCTGGAATAACTTCCACCAAAAACCAGGCAGCAGGTGTCTATGAGCCAGCATTTATTTATGAAGCATAAGTAGGGGTTGAAAAGGCAGAACAGGACAGCCTGGCAGTTCTGATTAGCTAGCAGGGTGAGATTATTGATTACAGGGCTAAATTAATGACCACAAAGCACGATACAATCAGGTTAGGTTACACTCTCCTGGTTACAGGGTCAAGAGAGCAATTATAAAGCCATGAAACAGTTACAGAGCTAGGCAGCTTCAAAGAGAACAAAATTACCGCACAGTATCACCACAAAGACTGGCAAGAGTCCTTTGACTTTATTTAATCTTCCAAAGAAGATACAAATGGCCAATAAGCTG
Organism: Hydrochoerus hydrochaeris; assembly: GCA_004027455.1. Taxonomy (NCBI): domain Eukaryota; kingdom Metazoa; phylum Chordata; class Mammalia; order Rodentia; family Hydrochaeridae; genus Hydrochoerus; species Hydrochoerus hydrochaeris. The sequence continues at coordinate 128,367 of PVLA01002875.1, read as the reverse complement.
GCAGTTCTGATTAGCTAGCAGGGTGAGATAATTGATTAGTAAGAACAATTCTTCCTAGTACAGTTTTCCCTTTTAACTTGATTATTATTTTTTTTTTTTGCAATAGTTTTTGTTTTGTTTTGAGTCATTGTCTCTCTTATGTAGTTTAGGTTGGCCTTGAACTCACTATGGTAGCCTAGGCTGGCCTCAAACTCACGGCCGTCATTCTGCCTCAGCCTCCTGAGTGCTTGGATTACAGGTATGCAACACTACGCCCAGCTCCACTAAGAGGTCACTCACATGGCTATAGTTTACCCATTTAAAATGTAAAATTCAGTGATTTTAGTATATTCAGTTATGCAACCATCACTGCAAATTCCAGAAATTTTGTTCCCCCAAGATAAATCCAGTACCCTTAGCAATCACTCCCCATGTCACCAACCTCCCTGCCTTTGTTAAGCAGTCTGCTTTCTGTCTATATTGATTGGCCTAGTCTGGGTATTTGTTATGAATGAGATTATAGAATATGTAGTCTTGGGGGCTGGGGATTTAGCTCAGTGGCATAAGTGCCTGTCTTGGAAGCACCTGGTCATGAGTTCGATCCCTGGTACTGCTAAAAAAAAAAACAGAATATGTAGTCTTAATGGTCCTTTGTGACTAGTGTCTTTCATTTATCATGATATTTCCAAAGATTCATCCAGGTCATATACGTATCAGTACTTTTATTGCTGAATAATATTCTTTGTATGGATTCTTTGTATGTTTACTCATTGGCTGATAGATACTTAGACTGTTTACACTTTGGGACTATAATGAATCATGATCTGAAAATTCATGTACAGGTTTTTATATGGACTGCGTTTGCAGTTACCTTGGGTTCATATCTAGTGGTGGATTTTCTGGCACACATGGAACCTCCTTGTTTTAACCTTTTCAGGAACTGCTAGACTGTTTTCCAAACTAACTGGATCATTTTATCTACACCCAGCGGTATGATGATTCCAGGTTTCTCCACATCCTCATCAACTCTGGTTTTGTTTTTCTAGTCATCCTGGTCGAGGAGAGGTGGGATCTCACTGAGTTTTGTACATCTCCCTGGTGGCTAATGATATTGAGCCTCTTTTTTCATGTGCTTATTGGCCATTTGTATCTTCTTTGGAGAACTGTCTATTCAGAGACTTCACTCACGTTTAATTGGATTGTGTTTTTTTATTATAGGGTTGTAGGATTTCTTCCTTCATTCTAGGTACAAGTCCCATATCAGATGTGAGATTTGCCAGTGCTTTTTTCTATTATGTGGGCTGCATGTTAGTCAGCTTCTTTTGCTGTGATGAATAACTGGAGATAAACAACTGAAGAAAGGCTCCTAATTTTATAGGTTTCTGTCCATGGTCAGCTGGCTCTATTGCTGTCTCAGGCCTGTAGTGAGAATATCATGGTGGAGGAAGGAGGGTTAGTGAGCTCCGATGAGTGCTAGGGACAAGACACATCCTTCCAAGGATACCCTGCTGACTTCCTTCCTCTAACTAGGCCTCCCTCCCAGCAGCCCCTTCAACTAATGAACTGATAAGTGGATGGATCCACTGTGTGACATTGGAGTCCCTATGGAGTCACCTCCCACAGGCCCATCCTGGATCCCACCATCAGCTTCTCGATGGTATCCTTTAGCATACAAAAGGTTTAATCTTGGTAAAGTCCAGTTTACTTTTTGTCCTTTGTGTTTTGGGGGTGTACCTGTGATGGGCGGGGGACCTCTCCCAAGGTCATGAAAATTTGTGTTGGCCTTCTCTAAGATTAGGGTTAGCACCTTCCTGACTCTGGGTGCCTCTTCCCAAGCTGAGTTTCCATGTGCTTTTGATAATATTACTCCTTTTTTCCTGGAATGCTCTATATCTCCTCTAAACCTCAATTTCTATTTACCATTTTTCTATGATCTTACTACATTATGTCTCTTTATATGTCATCTGCCAACCTAATGTTGATGAGGACTAGGAGTTTCTAAAATATAAAAAAGTGATGGGTGGAAGGTGACCATGAAGATGAATGGATAAGTGGCTAGTTAAATGAATGGTCCTTTTTGCAGGAATGCTAGAAGTTTATTAAAGCCTTTATCCATCTTTTTCTCCAAGGCATATTCTTTAGTACCATATACTACATTGTGAAGTGTACTTTTCTGATTAGCATAGATGATGATACAATGCCATAAAGTTTGCCCTAAAATTTATTGCCTCTAAAAATGTTATTGATGTGTAGGAGTGCAAAACCTTGATTCTTCTAAGTAGTGCAATCATTGATTCTTGGAGGCATCACCCTTTTTAAAAATAACTTTTTTCCCTTCTGATCATAGCACAAACATGCATACTGTGAAGAATTTTAAAATGTATGAAGAATGCAAATAACACACATTAGTGCAGCCTAACCTCTTCCCAAATATAAACATCAGGCTTAGGGTATCCTTCCCAGTCTTGAAAGTACCTTTTAAAGTTTTACTTTCCAAAATTGGGATCATTGTAAAGCAGAAGAAAACAATCAGAGATGATGACAGGGAAAGCGCCTCAAAGAAGAAAAACAGATGGCAATGCGATGCTTAATATTTCATGTAAAGGGGGCTGGGGATATAGCTCAGTGGCATAGGGCCTGCCCGGCAAGCATGAGGTCACGAGTTCAATTCCTGGTACAAAAAAAAAAAAATTTCGTCCAGAGAATTACAGTGATGCCCCCCACACTGTCACCTCCACCGTGGTTCTGTGGTACTCATGAGGAAGTGAGGGAATGATGTGCAGGTGCGTAGCATTTTGATGGGAAAAATCACATTCTCTCACTGCAGAAAATCTCCATTTATTTTATTTCTTGACTTTTTCATCCATGATAATACCTGTAATTTTTTAATTCTCTAGACTGTTTTATATTTGCTATATTAAATAGTAATCAGATAACTACATTTTCCTACTGAGTAAGCATATGCTAAGAAAAGGTAATTTTCTCTGGAGTTATTTTGCATAGAAAAGCCTGGAAGCAGAAATTATAGTGAAAAATTTTTAACCTTTTTAGGTCTGTCAGTCCAGTCCAGAAATTGTTTCTCTACTTTTCTCTGCAGTGCAGAAGGCCACATTGCCCACATTCTTTCCACTGGTTAAAACTGGATGACTGGTGGCCTTTGCGCTCTCTCTCTCTCTCTCTCTCTCTCTCTCTCTCTCTCTCTCTCTCTCTCATGTGTGTGTGTGTGTGAGAGAGAGAGAGAGATGTCTTTGTTAGTCTCTTAAAATGGGCTTTTAATTATTATAATTATTGCTTTTCATCATCCAGTCTGTCTTACGAATAAATCAGACTCAAGGGCACTCTCACCAGTGGCATTTACCATTCTCTGGGGTCCTCTTCACTTTTCCCTGTGTGTGACTCAGCCAGGAATCCAGTGGACAAGAAGATTCTGACCTCATAGCATGATAGGATAAGGCCAAAATCCTGCATTTGGGACCAGCTTCCACCCCGCCAGCACTGCTGGCCCACACTGAATAGCAAGGCTTTCAGTAATAGTTTGGAAATGGAAATCACAAAGCCTGTGAAAGTCACTGCTTGTTCTGGTAACTTTATGACGCATGCCTGTCTTATTAGTAATGCACATTTTTCTAATGCAAGTTTATGTTGAATGATGGTGACCTGCACTTGTGAGCTTTCCTGTAATTTTGATGGCAGGCTGGTTGTTTACAGTGGTAGTGTCTATAAAAGATGGTAACATGCCATTGATGTGATAGTAGGTGAGCTTCATTTTATGTCCCATACACTGTGCTTGACAAAGGTGGATAAAATGTTCTCAGCAAAATCTTGACATGGGCATTGTGCTTTTTACCCTCCTTCACGAGCGAGGGAGTGAGGAGGATGAGTTGCCAGCGTAGGGATCAGCTGGAGGGTAAAGAGCCAGAGGGTGTAAGCTCAGGAGGCCCCATCCTAGAGCGGTACCTTCCTCTGCTCACTGGTCGGCTGGCAGCTCAGAAGCTCAACATGCAGGTGAGTTTCCCAGAGCTTTCACAGTTCACCTGAGATCTGTTTGAATTGTCCAACTTCTGTTCCAAAAGGCCTTTGAAGGACAATTTTCTTCTTCCTCTTGTTTTTCTTTCTTTTATGTTTTCTGTAGTTCTGGATGATTTGTAGTTTGTTACCAGACTTCTGTTCTTTCGCTGCGTGTGTGGAGAAAACAGTTTCAACTTTTGTATTCCTTTGTTGGGAAAATTTATAAAGAATGAGAAGTAGACAGTTCTCTGGTCTGAAAGAAAGAAAAGTGCTCTCATTAATCTTGAGACTGCTGTCTGCCAAAGATTAGCCCAGGAAAATAGTGATTTTAGAGACTGTCACAGAAGACTAATTGACTCCTTAATGTTTTGAAGTTTTTTTTTTTTTTTTAACTTAGGTGCTAATTGTGGCACAGAGGCCAGTGCAGGCGTGCGCCTTCTTTGGTGCATCCTTTCTGACCCCAGCATGAGTATGGAGAAGCCACCGCCTCACCTGTCGCCTGGCAGCACTGTGGGTGGCACTGGAGCCCCTCGCTTGGGGACAGAGCACACACTTGTGAGCAAACCGTGTTTCCTTACTCACTGTTCACGTTGGTAATCAGTGAAAATGGAACAAAGCAGAGCTGACTTGCCGCTCATCTCAAAGTCACACTGTCCTCTACTGTCACCCTCTCTCCTGCTTTTACAGTCCATCCATATCATGGAACTGACTCTGCAGAAGTACGGAAGCTACGAGAAGTTTGAACAGGCCACGGGCGGCAGCCTGCTGTCGAGGCCACGCATCTGGAGCCACGTGCGGAAGTACATGACGAAGGAGGGCTGCCTGGGAGAGGTGGGCGCCGCACTGCTGCTTTGTCTGCAGCCGTGGGGTTATGTGAAGTCCTGAGTTGTCTGCATCTTGCTGATGAGGAGTGTGGCCTGGTGGCCTCTCCTGTTAGTGGCCCTGTCTTAGTTGTGTCTCAGGGACTTGGTATAGGCCACCAGTGGGTCTGTGCCCCTTCACTTCCTTTTGCCTGCTGTAGCCAGGGACCGCTTGAGAGACCCTGCTGGTTCTAGAGTCCAGAGACAGTTAGAGGTGGCCAGCTATACATTCTACCGCCCTGGTCCTGGGAGAGTCAAGGTAGCCATGGAGAAAAGACCGAGTTTATCCCTGGGCTCACTGTGTTCTGTGACAGCATTTCTTCACCTTACTGTTTTCTACACATGTACTTTCCTCCCTTAGATTGTGGTGCATCTCACCGAGGACCTGCTGTCCCGAGCCTCAATGACGGTCGTGAATGGGTGTCCCACTCTGACCATCAATGTGGCTACTGCACGCGAGCACTGGCTGGAGGGGATGCTGCGGCACGAGATAGGTGGGCAGCCCTTGGCCACCTGGAATGGCAGGAGGTGGCCCAGGGTGGTCCTCTTAGCAGAAAGCATGCGGTTGCTGAGCAGCACTAGGACTAAAGATAACTCACTTGGCTGGGCGTGGTGGTGCATGCTTGTGGCAGGAAGATTGCTATGAGTTCAAGGCCAGCCTGTACTACATATTGAAACGCTGTCTCAAAAAGATGAAAGACAGACAGACAGAAAATAAATGTACTTACATTATTTCAGATTCAATTTGTTAGGACACCAACTAGCTGTAGCTGTACTGAGCTTGGAAAGTTTTCAGCTCCCCCACCTTAAACTAAAGGAGTTGAAATAAGTGGCTCTAAGATTCTTTTCAAACATCAAGACTGATTCTCCTCTCTAAATATGGTTGTAAAGACCCTGTGGGCTTTCTGAAAGGACTCTACTCCTGCCCTTAGGGCAAGTCATTTTCTACATTGTTTTGATTTGTAGGCAAATATCAATTTAGAATTTGTTGATGGAATCGTTTCTGTATCAGTTTTCTATTCCTGTAACATATAACTGGAGTAATCAACTTAAAATGAGAAAAGGTTTGTTCTGGCTCATAGTTTGGGAGACTTGAGTCCAGGATCGTTGGCCCATGTTAAAACAGGAGTGAACTCAAGGCCAGAAAGCCAAAGACAGTGGAAGAAGAAGGGGCCAGGACTCCGTTATCCCCTGAGAGGGTATGGTCCAGGAACCTAGCGACCTCCTCTAGGCCTCTCCTTAGTTTCCTCCACCTCCTAAGGGTACTGAGCTGGGGACCAAACCCTTCTGCCTGGGGCATGGAGCAGTTCCCACTCATGTCCACCCTCTTCTCTGCAGGCACTCATTACTTCCGAGGAATCAACAACCTGCAGCAGCCATGGAACAGTTGGACCGGCCGCAGAAAGCACGAGCTGAAGCCCAACAACCCCACAGAGGAGGGCTTGGCCAGCATCCACAGTGTCCTGTTCAGGAAGGACCCCTTCCTGTGGAGGGCCGCCCTCCTCTACTACACCGTGTACCAGGCCAGCCACATGTCATTCTGCGAACTCTTCAGAGACATTGGCAGATTTGTCAAGGACCCCAATACCCGGTGGGATTACTGCGTGCGAGCCAAGCGGGGCTGGACTGACACCTCCCGGCCAGGTGGGTGTCCCTGATGGTGAGTTCCCGAGTCCCGGGCTGGTTAGTGTGGGATGCAAGTCAGAGTCTAATTATGAAATCTGAGGACTCATCTGTGACAAAGCAAACCTTTGTTTTCCAAACCACTCTTTCTCAGCATTATTGTACAGCTCATTTTGAAAATGTATAGTCTGGGGCCAGGGATTTAGCTCAGTGGCTTAAGCGCCTGCCTTGTGCATGAGGTCATGAGTTCGATCCCTAGTACCAAAAAAAAAAAAAAAAGTATAGTCTAATAACATTCATATATACTCCTTTATCAAGATTTACCAGTTACTAATTTTTGCCATTTTTACTTTCTCTCCAGCTCCTAAAAAACAGCTTTATTGACATGTAATTCACATGCCATACAGTTCACCCATTTATCACCCCATTAGCTGTCATTCTTCATTTCTTCCCCCCTCCCCACCTCTGAGCAACCACGTTGAGTGGTTCTCACTTTTAGTCTCTGTAGATTCACTTGTTTTGTTTAAAAACTTTTGTCAGTAGCCTAAAGATATCAGACAGCCCACAGAATTTTTTTGTTTTATTTTGAACAAGATACACAAAAGTCTGTGACAATTGTTATAGTTACTCTTGTCATCACTGAGACACAATACTTGACACAGCTTCAAGGAGGAAAGGTTTATAGCAGTTTGAGCTCATAGTTAGCTGGCTACACGGTAGGTGACATGGCAGAGGAGGCAGGAGGCAGAGAGTCAGTCATCAAGGGAGGAAGACAGGCCCTCCAGGCCACGCCCCCCTGTCTTCTTATTCTTGGGACAAAGTACCTGACACCCACAAGTTAAAGGAGGAGAGGTTTATTTTGGCTCACAGTTTGAAGAGCTTTCAGCCCACAGTTGGCTGGTTCCAAGGCAGGGCAGCACGGCAGAGGAGAAACAGTCCACAGCATGACAGGCAGAAGGCAGAGTAGAGCTCCAGGGAAAAGGAGGGAATCACCTAACTCCTCCAGGCCACACCCATGGTTACCTGCTTGTTCCCACCAGGCTTCACCCCCCAACATCACAGCCAGCTGTAAAACCACCAGTGGACCAATCCAGTATCACACAGCCATGATGCAGTCACCTCCCAGTGTCCCCACCGAGGAGCACGTGAGGGGCTCTGGGAGGGCATTTAGAGAAGCCACAGGAGCCCCAGTGACCCACTGCCTCAAACCAGGCCTCACCTCCCTGTATCCCGTTCAGGTGTACACTCATCAGTGGGCTAATCCACTGGGGGACCTCTAGGTACAAATCATCAGTTCAATATGAATCTGTTTTTGAAAAGGGTAAAAACTAGGAGCTTCGTTTAAAAGCCATCTTAGAGCTTGGAAGCACTCAAGCAATGGCGGTTTTGTTGAAAGCAGGGGTCAGGCAAGAGTGGAATCAGGATTGAGGTCATCTGTCCCCTGGTTTCAGGTGTGCACAGCTGCCTCCAGGGTGGGATCCTGATAAAGTGTCCTTTCCTGTTTCCTTTTTAGAGCTCTTGGTTTTGTCTTTTGCATTACTGGGGACCTGTTTCAAAAAAGGGATGGGGATACAGCTCAGTGTGTAATGCATTACTGATCCAGTTCCCTTTGCTGTAGGGACAGGCCTGCAGGATAAGCATTACACACTGAGCTGTATCCCCATCCCTTTTTTGAAACAGGTGCTCATTAAGACATTAAATTACTCAGGCTGGGCTTGACCCTGAGCTCCTCTTGCCTCAGTCTCCTGGCATGCTGGGATTACAGGTTTGTACCACCATGCCTAGCTATAGTCTGTTTCAGTGCCCAGGGCTGCTGTTGCCCCAAGAAAGCAGGTGCCTTTTAGACTAGTCTTTTGCTTTACACATTTTTTTTAGATTTTTATTATGGAAAAATTTCTTTCTTTTTTTTTTAAGAGAGGAAAATTCATTAGGGAATAGAGGGAATGGGGAATTAGGAATAGCTCCTGAATGGGTTGCCATATTTTGGAAATTTTTAAATGTACGTAAAAACAAGAACAGGTAATATGCTGAGCCCTCGTTATACATTACCTGATCTTAGTGATCATTGCTGTCACTGAGCGGTTCACCTAGTCTTCCATGTTCCTGTTTCCCTACAGTATTATAAGAACAGTTTCAACGTCCTGACCACAGACACTGTGTGTATCTCTGGCTGACAAGAATTTTTTACAATGCCCACGTTAGTCACTTACCTAACAAAATGATAACCACCTCCATGTAGGACTGTGTGATACAACCTTAGTCCATTTAGTAAATGCAGAGCAAATAATTTTAAAAACTGAATTTATGTCAGGATGAGAAACAAGGTTTTCATCATCTTTTTTTAAAACAGACTCAGATCTCTTGAGCTATTCCTGTTTTTCATGAATTCATATTTTTTTCTATTCCTAACCCTACATAGTCTTTAAAATCCAGTCCTAAATCTTACTTTCACAGAAAAGCACAGTATGAAAATAACCTAGATTTGTTGCTGAACCATGGCCTCTTTTTTGAGGGCGGAGGTCTGGTATGAAAAACAACAATAACAAAAACCTAGAAAAACACAAAAGGAAAACTTTGTAAAACCTGTCTGCACACGGGCCTTTGTTGAGACCTTCACTGCTCCAAAACTCCTCATCCCGTCCAGCTGGTGCCTTCGAGCACCCCAGGAGTCCGGGTTAGATTGATCAGCAGGGGCACAGGATCACAAGAGTCACGCGTTTTACACTGCCAGCCTTTTTTTATCATTAGGGAGAAAGGTTAAGAAGGAGTGTGGGGAAGGGAAACTACTAGTCTGTATACCGTACTGGCTTTCCCAAGACTTCACGGTTTTTTCGTTATTATAAACAAACATGGGCAAACTGGATGTTTTCCTGGCAGTGTGGAGAATGGGACCCAGGGCCCCGCGTGTGGGAGGCAAGGGCTCCACCACTGAGCTGCACCTCAGCCCCCCATTAGAATGCTTATCCTGCAGGCCTGTCCCTACAGCAAAGGGAACTGGATCAGCATCCGGATTCTTGGTCATTTTTTAAACATCAGAAAGTAAACCCTTGTGCTTCTTCCAGGGTGTTTCAGTAAAGACCAAGTCTACCTGGATGGCATCCTTCAAATTCTCCGATACCGAGAGTCCATAGACTTTCATCTCCTGACAGCGCTGGGGAAGGTGAGGAAGCCTGTGGCTCGGTTACCACTCGCCACTGCGGCTCCCCAGGGTGCTGAGACTCAAGTGCACAGGCTCCCTTTATCGATGGACTAAGATCATTTACGGGGTAACACAAGAGCAATGCATGGTTCTGTCAAAGATTTCTTTGTGGTGAATAACCGAGAAAGGAGTAGAAAATTTGGGACTATACATAGTTTGATTTTTATATTTGGTTTTTCTAAGCAGCATCGCTTTCTAAAAGCATTTTAAAACTGTAACATTTCCCCTTTAGTGTCTCCAAGCAGGAGGATATCCTCACACATGACCATACGATTTCCATTTGGTCCTGGGAATCGAACTCAGGACCTCACGCTTGCCAGATAAGACCATACACTTTTTAAAAGAAATTTGTCATTTGTTCAGTCTAACTTTTTTCTTGAATTTGTGGCAATTTCCTTGCCTCAGCCTTCCAAATGTTGGAATTACAGATGTGAGCCACCATGCCTGGCCTAATCTAACATTCAAAATATAATCCACTTTAATTTCTCCAGAATATCCTTTGTATCACTTCTTGTGATTCTAGATCCAGTCAAAATGTATGCATTGCCTTTGACTTATACTTTTTCATCTCTTATAATCTACAGCAGTCCTCTGTCCATTCCTTTTATGACATTTATAAGAATCAGGACAGTTTCCTTCAAAATTCTGATAGTCTGGATTATCATATTGTTCTAGGATGTGATTCAGGTTAAAGCTCTTTGCCAGGTTGTGTCACATAGAAAGCCACGTGGCATTTTTCACTGTTTTGGGGGAAGCTGTGTTGGGTCCGTGGGTAAATTGGTGACACCAGATCTGCAGGCTGCCCTTGCCCTTGTGTTGGTAAGCTGTCCGCGGGTGAGTCCTACACGCATTCCAGTTCCCCAGCAGCCTGTGAGGCCGTAGTCTTTGAGCATACACAGGGGATCTGTACAGGATACTGCACTGCATGTAACAAAGGACAGATCTCCTGGTTTCCTCGTGTTGCTTCTTTCACTCCCCTTCCTGCAGTTCTGTCATGGGCTCACGCCTTTTCATTCAACTCTTTTGTGGCTGCTCCAATTTTATAAAAATAGGTCTCCATGTTTTCTAGCACAGTAAAATGTTCTGGGTTCAGGTTCACATCTCCTGTGCAAACCTGAGATTAGCCATTTCCTCGGTGAAGCCTTGGTGGCCTTTGGCGGGTGATGGTGTTTGGGAAGCAGGACCTGAGGCCGTGCGTTTAGGAGGGCAGGCAGTGTAGCTCATCACCTGACACAGCAGAGAGTGCAGCCACGCAGGTCGCCAGAACACACGCAGTGATGATGAAAAGGCGGGCAGTACTCCGAGAGATTGCTACCATGTAGCACAGAGTCAGGCAGTGAGTGCGTGCTGTTGGCAAAATGGCACTGACCAAGTCACTTACCTTCACCTGTAAAGATGATGTGGTCTGCAAAGCACAGCAGCAGGCTAGGTGTGCCTGTCCCTGTCCCTCCTCCTAAACTCAGGGTGGCTTAGGGTTACCAGGCCACACCAGTGTCCACAGACCTGATTTCATTACGATTATGGGGGTAAATAGTAACTGCATAATTTTAATAATAATAAAAACACGAACAAATAAGATACGGCTGTACCACATTTCCCTAGAAACAAGACTGGTTCTTGCAGTAATTTTTGCTCCAAAAGACACAGGAGAGCTTATATTCAGAGGATGTCTTATTTGTCTCAAGAACAACCACCTGTTTTTATTGATTTATTCATGTATGAAAACCTGCATTTATTCAAATACAGTCAGTCATGCCACCATCTTCTGAAACACTGTCACAACTCCAAACCCTAATTCCAGCTTGAATCTCTGGCGACTCCATTTTCTACAGAACCATCGGCCCCCGTCTCTCAGGTCCTGCAGTCAGGCTCTCCTTCCGAGTGCTTCCTGGCCATGTAACCTGTAGTGATGTGGACAGTAGTGCACTGGCAACCCAGCTGTCAGTGATTTTATCCCACAAATTCTTCATCCGAGTCAGGACTTCCTGCAGTTTGGGCTTCACAAAATTTCCAATAAAGCAAGTGTTAACTGAAGACTTGCAAGAAAGGAATGGCAACAAAAATGATGACAGTTAAGATCGATGGTCCATATAAGAGCAGGGACAAATTGTAGGCACTAAGACTTGTTTATTTCACATGAGTATATTAAGTATGTCCATTACCAGACGTATTGAGTTAGGAAGAAGATTCACAGTAGACACACCCGCGTCCATGTCATCAAATGCATGTGTTACCAGTGCACTGTGTCTGTACTTCAGTCATTCAACAATAAGTCTCAAATTCATCTGTTTGCCTAGGCATTTACCTATTGTACGAGGGTACCCCCTGGGGTGTTCACAAACAATTATAATTTGTATTATTTAAGTATTAATGTTAATATTTCTATTTAATTATATATCAATATTATTTTATCATTCAGTACACCCTATGTGTGTTGCAGCAGATCTACTCAATGCTTCTGGATGGCGAGCTTAACTGGGACTTAGTTTCAGGACAGTAGGGTAATATGAACATGATTTCTTTTTCAATTGAACTTGGAAGAATGTGATCAGGAGACAATAGCATTTAAAATCAACCACGTTATACTCTGGTTTCTCTTCAGACAGTATAAATCTTTTGCCTTTTACTACAGTCAACCATGTTTTGGAATTTAAAGATGAAAAAGATAATTTATAGAACTGAAAAGCTTTACTACTAAACCTAACAGAAATAACTGCAAAAAACAAGAATACAAATCACAAATCATTGTTTCTCAAGTTAAATAGAAACAGGAATAATGGTGCTGATTTAACAGTTCTATTATCTTTCTTTGATTTAGTGGAAGTTTTATTTGCATTCAAAGTCACACAGACACATGGTTAGTTGCCTACTTTTTAAATTGATTTAGGCCCAAGATAGAGAGTTAAAATCAAATAGTGAGCTGCAGTAGTCTTTTAATATGGTCATGGCACCAGGAGGCAAATCAGTTTTTATTTAACATAATAAAGAAAAAGGGAGGCCACTGAGTTTGGGTATTCTGCAGCCATTGAAGTAATCTGGGGCCGGCCTTGGTGGCACACACCTGTAATCCCAGCACTGCAAGGCAGAGCAGGAGAGCCACCATGAGTTTGAGGCTGCCCACTGAGTTCAAGGCCAGCCTGAACTACGTAGTGAAAACAAAACAGAAACCAACAGTAATTGAAAATAGCCCATACGTTGCTACCCTCTTAAGACCCAGGGCAGAAGTCCATCCTCAATGCAAGTCGTAATTAGTTTTTAAACCGTCTCCTTTTCCAGGTCTCGTACGAAGACGTGGATCGCCTGAAAGGACTGGCAGTCACCGAGAACATGCGGGTCCCGCACTTCCTGCAGGACCCCGAGCGCTACATGGAGCACCTGGAGAAGATCATGGAGGTGAACGAGCTCACCGACGGAGAGCTGCGGGCCCTCATCTAGGCGCGCAGCCCAGCCCAGCCCAGCCCGCGGAAGTCACCAGCCAGTGCGGAGGTGCCAGTGGATCCATGAGAAGAGTGACCCGTCCGACTTGGGTCTTCTGAAGACTGGTCCTCGGTGTTCAGCTGAATGCGTAGGTTCAGTGCAGACAGACTGTTTCCCTAAAATGTTTCTGTGGGCTGCAGAGGGAGTTGTTCCTGCTTTCGTCCCAATCTCGGCAGAGTGGAAAACGCCTGCGAAGTGTTTCCGGAGACTCCTGGCTGCATCGCGCGGTGGACTCCTGGGCGCTGAGGCTGCTGGGCTGGAGTCAGCGAAGCCAGCCCTGCCCTGCACACTGCCCGTGGAACTGTGTGCTCTCCTTGAAAACCCAGGCTCGGGTGCTCCAGAAAGACAGCTATAGCTCAGATTCCCATGTCTTTTATAAGTTAAGTAATGTTAAAGGAAGAGGAAAAGAAATTTGAAAAGTTATCTTTAAATCCTCTATTTTATACATTATTATTTTACCTTCTCAGCTTCTAGAAACTAAATTGGAAAATTTAGTTTTGCCACCAATCTATATCCCCAGCCTCTGAGAATTGTCCCTTTTTGCCCAGTTATCTCTTAACTAAACTCTTTTTACTTATTGAAACCTGCTATACCCCTTTGAAACAGGTTTTATGGTTCTTTCCTCTGCATTATTTATAGAAATGTTAAGTATATATTCTGCACAAATCAAAAATGGTTGGAGGAGGGGGAAGCGAGTCACTTTTTGGAATATGTAACAAGGAGGGGACAAACAACCTGACCTAGAACCTAGGGCAAATTTGACCATGCGATAGAAAATAAAATCTCTAGGTATTTCCCCACCTGATCACCGGGCCTCATGACACTAACTCGCTATACTTCACCCCAAGCTTTGACTTCATCAAGAGAGACAAGAGTGTAAATTCAACAGTGAGAGGTGTGTTTGCTGCATGTCTCCCGCCGTCAGCCTGCGCACTTTGTAGCTGGTTTGGTATATACTTGGCTGTGTATCCTGGCAATCAAATAGTTCTTCGTACACCTTGCTTTAATGATCTGAGAGAACATTGCAGTGGCACCCATTTGGCGGCACCTCTGAAATCTCTTCCCAGAGCCCCAAGAGCTTGTCTGTACCTTGTTTGGGCTAAACCACGGTGCTCACCCTGGTAGCCTCACACTGAATAGGCGGTTCCCTTTCGTGCTAGAAACAACTGTAGGAGTCTTGTGCAAGCTGGGGCGGGAGGGGGGCAGTGAGCTTCCTCTTCCATGGACCTGGAAGAGCTGGTCTGAAAGGAGGGTGCTGCACACCCAGGCCAGACCCTGGCTGGTGCCCACCAAGTCCTCGGAGTGTAGAAAGCAGCACCACCTCGTGCCGCCTGACTGCCTGGCCAGCATTTCCATGTTCCAGGGGGCAGCAGGGGCGCAGCACCTGCCAGTCACCTCGGGCAGGAATCCTTATGCCAGTCCTATTCTTTCAGCTTGGTTTAGTGTTTTCTTACTTTGTCTTAAAACTCATCAAAGGTGATTATGAAAACTGTGTTTTAAGTATAGCTAGAAATGGCAATACTGTTCCTATGTCCTGTGACTTGAGCCCGGAAGTTTGTAAATCCAACATACACAGGCAATAACATGGCAAGTCTTACTGTATAGTTTAAATTAAAGAAAAATCACAGGAGCCTTAATTTCTTACTGGGATTGTTTGCAGTGGTTCTAGCCCCTGAATTTTGAAGTGGGTAGACACTGTCTTTGTCTGATTTGAAAAAGAAACTGCTTTCTTGCCTTACTGCTTTGGTATAAAGTTACAAAAACATGAGGATTCCATAGACAAAAAAAAAAAAAAGACCTTAAATCACATTGCTTGTTATTAAGATATTTTACAAGTTAGCAGTGAGCCAAAAGTAGCTTCAGATTAGCAGAAATACTTTAAAAGTGCTTTCAGCTTTAAAAAATGAGCTTGAAGATTAAATGTTTATTCTCTTTCCTGAAATAGAAAATGTTTTGTTCCCCAAAATAAGTTTCAGTGAACACGTAAAATGTTAGTGACAGTACTTCATTAAAGATCAAACTGATATCAACTCTAATAGTTATCTGCTACACAATATGGATAGTTAGGATTTCTTCAGTTTTTTTCATACAGTTCTAACATATAATTGGATCAAATGAACATTTTGATACACTGTTAAGTTTTAACACCAGATGTATTTAAGGTAAAATTGTTCAAAAACCTAAATCCATAGTCATTTCTTTATATTGTCACATTTGTAAAAGTATTTACAATTTCTATTGTATATCTCTGGGCATTTTGTGTTGAGTTATAATAAAAAGAGGTTCCCAGGTAAAGTATGTGGATGTAGATTGTGTGCATGTAAACTTCCGTTCTCTGAAAGCCAAATTATATTTTTGTGGTGACACTGCTGTGTTTCACTGTGTGGTGATTACTGAACAGGCATCAGTGAATTTTGTCTCCCGTGGCCTCACTGCTCCCTGATTAGTTCGGTGGACGCCTCACGGGTATGTGGGGGAGGAAGAGGAGGGAGGACGGCAGTGAGCTTTCGTTACATAAACCTCTGTGCAGGACCTGCTGAGGGGCAGCAGCTGTGCTGAGGGCCAGAGACCTCTGGGGAAGAGGAGAGCTGGACAGCAGGAGGGAGCAGCCCAGCAAGAGTAGAAGTAATGTGTGCTGTAGCCTGGGGCCTGCCCTGTGTCTGAGTCAGCCAGAAGCCGTTTACAGAATGGAGGCTGTGCACAGGTTTGCTGCTGCTCTTTGCAAGGCTTACGCTTGGAGCCTGAGCAGCTTAGCCCAGGGAAGGGCAGGCCACGAAAGCAGCTGCCTCGGAAACCGGGGGGGGGCTGGGGTGCAGCTCTGGTGAGCGCTGACCTCTCATGGCAAGGCCTTGGGTTCCATCCCCAGCACCAAAGGGCAAAAGGCTGGGGTACCCAAAGGAACCAGCATGAGTCTGTTGGGACTGAGGAGAGGATGGGTACCAGGCTGGTAAGAGGTCTTTGAACTCAGAAAGCCTGTCAGCTGCCTATGGGTCTCACCTGCCTGTGTTCACTGTCACTCCTGCAGTCAAAGGAATTACTGCCTTCAAACTGGTGCCAGGAGGTGGGAGACTAGAGCAGGAGAACCAGGAATTAGTGGGGTTTTACTGGACAGTGGTTCCAAGGCATTGTAAAGCTCTGTAGAACACCCCTGTGTTAAATTACCTCTATTAGAACTGAGAGTGCCAAAAAACCAGAATGTAGCTCATTGTCTAGCATGTGCAGAGATAGCCGGTGTTCATTCTGTCCCCAGCACCACTAAAATAAAATACAAAATTAAAAAGCCTATCAAATTTGGAGTACTTTCCTGGTTACTGCTAAATCTCTAAGAAAATTAAGCAGCTTGGATCCTACAGAGAAGCTAAAAGGATTCAGGAAGACAGTGTTTCTGTCATTGGCTGTTTTTGGTTTGGTTTTGCTTTGCTTTTTTTTACAGGTACCAGGAATCAAACTCAGACCTCACGCTTGCCAGGTAGGCACTGCACCACTAACCTAGATCCCCGGTCCTCTGTCACTGGCTGCTGGTGGAAGATCCAGTTCCCTGTGACTTGTCTGGGTTGCTGTGTGTCACTGGTTAGACATTAACAAGCAGAGAACAGCTGAGAACTGTTGGTCTTGGAGGCCAAAGCAGCATCCTTAGTGAATTTCCGGATGTCTCCACTAGAGGGACCCTTAGCTGTGTTCCTTCCCTGTCTCCTTCCTGCTCTGGCAGTTTATCTTTGGCTGGCCCTCAACTCTTGGCTCCTACTGGCTGACCCCAGCATCTAAATCCTAATCCGTATTTTGGATTTTAAGCGAGAAAGACTTCATGTAGCAGGAGAAGTTTGTATAAGCATTCTGGAGAAAGAGTTACTGAAATTTCCTGCCCACCTACTCCAAAATCCAGTTCCTCCTTGGTCCACTCTAACACTGGCCCTGACAAGTTTGTCATAAAATTCCATGAGATACTTGCAGTGGTCCATGCTGGTAGTCTTACCTGTGCAAGAGGCTGAAACAAGGTGGAAAGTTCAAGGTCAGCCTTGGCTTGACATGGTGCATGAGACCCTGTCTCAAAATTTTGAAAAAGCGGGCAAGGTGTTGTAGGGGCAGTAAGCACCTCTTACCGCTGCTCTTTAGTAATACACAGGTGTGCGCATTTGAAGCAATATATCAGGTCCCAGCGGTCTGGAATTCAGATTCTGATTCATCTTACCAATATGGTTACCTCAGACGCGTCTCTGGAAAACCAGGTTTTCCTTTTTAGAGAAATGAGAGAAAAGAAGGAGATCATGAAAATTTACCAGATCCTCTGGCCAAAGATGTTTTTGTCTTTGGCAAGTCGCAGTGTCACACACGCTGAGGTCCCTGTGTCTGGGTTGTGGGCATGGCGGAGGAACACACAACTGCTGTCCTGCAGACAACAGCAGCCTCCTGCTGTCCAGAATCACTTGGTAACAGCGCCAGACCCTCCAGGCCTCAGGGTGGCCTGCGGGTAAAACGCTGAGGGTTGAAGGGGACCAGTGTCCCTGTCCAGGAAAACAAATTTCCTGTAACTGGGCTGGAGAGAAAATCTCTGAGGAGCCCAAGATTAGCCCTGTTGCCACATCTTCCTACAACAGCCTCAGGAACTGAACTCCTCTCTGGCTGCCCCTGAGACCTCCCAAGGTAAGTGTGCAAAGATTTGATTTCTATGTTGTCCTCCTTAAACAAGCTGATGATAAACAGCTTTCAGAAAAATGAAAGTTCTAAAGCATCCCTACAGCTGCTGGGCCCTGATTCCAGCACTTGTGAGAATGAGGCAGGAGGACTGCAAGTTTGTGCCCAGCTTGGGCAACCTAGTGATTTAGTGAGATTTTGTCTCAAAAAACTTTTAAAAAGGGGCCTTAAATCAGTGAAAAGACCCTGGGTTCAATCCCCATTTGTGTGTGAGTGTGTGTGTGCTGGGGTAGTGTCTTGATTTGTAGTCCAGGTTGGTCTTGACTTGAAGCAATCCTCCTGCCTCAGCCTCCCTAGTGCTGAGATTGTAGATGTGTGCCACCACACTCAGCCATGGAAGTCCATAGAAAACAACTTTTGTGTATTCTCAGGGAGCCCAGGTCACCACTTCCTCCTCCTACTGGGACAGTTATGTGATGGCACCACTTGAGGACGTGGGTCTTGGCTACCCAGGTGCACAGAGCAGGGCACTAAGCTGTCAACCCTCCCAGGGAGAGGAGGGGACAGGGTTTGGGGATCTGGTGGGGTGAGCTCTGGTGCTGGCTGTCCTGGTGACGGGGGCCCTAGGAATGCAAGAGGCCCAAACTGCACTGTAGGGTTTGAGAATGCACAGGTCTTTACCACTTCCAGAAAAACCCAGTTCCTCTTGCAAGCTCCCACTGGCTTCTCCCACCAAGTCCTTCCCGGCTGGGCCCCTCCCTGGCCAATGCCGACTGGCAGGAGTAAGGAAAGGAAGAATAAGAGGGAGGGAAGAGGAGAAAGCATGCCTGCCCGGGGGCAAGCAGAGCTGGAGCTGGGAGTGAGGACTCCAGAGGCAAGGAGCACACCCACAGGAAGGCAGCTGGACTGCAGGAAGCGAAGTACTCGATGGGAGGAAGCCACGGAGGACCTGGACTCGCCCTGTGCAGAAGCTGCTCCATAAAGCGCGTCACTGGATGATTCCAACCATGAGGGCTGTGGGAAGGGCAAAACCAGGAGGCAGGAGAGCAGCAGCAATCGCCAGGGGCAATGGGGAGGGAAGGATGCGGCAGAAGAGCAGACACTGATTTCACTGCTTTGCTTTATCCCACCCAATCCTGACCAGCTTTGCTTTGCAAGGTGGCCCTGTATAATGTCATTCTTTTTCCTTTTATCCAGCATTGCAGCTTCTAAAAGATACCCCCTGCCACACACATCCCTTTTGTGAGACCAGGGCTACACCCTCAATTCTTTTTTGAGACAGATCTCTCTAAATCATCCGGGCTGGGCTTGAACTCGGGATCTTCCTGCCTCCGCCTTAAATGGCTAAGATACTCCTATTCAGAACATGGGGATACCGGGTAGTCTTCACATAGTATCAAAGTGTGAGCCAACAACTTGATAACCTCATTCTCTAATTGAAGTCTGATGTTCAACTTGCATCATGTGTTCATTCAGAAGATGACACAAGGGAGGTTACACAGGCGGAGAAGGCGAAAAGCACCTGTGAAAGTCACCTGTCATCACAGGCGTCTATCAACTCGAAAGCAACTCCATCCCCTGAATGGAGATGGCTACCGAGTGACCAGATGCCATCTAGCAGGGGACCCTTCTGTTCCTTAGCTCACTACCCCCGCCTGCCTTCCTCACAAAAGTGCTTTACATAAGAAAACCTACCAGGACATCAGCATTCTCCCATTTTTCAGGGAAAGCTGGTGCAGCCTAATAAAACCTCATCTCCCCCACCAACTCGCACCACTGATGCTGCTGATTTGTAATGGGCAGAAGCCAACGTTAAGCGGTCACACGCAGAGGATTTTGGGGGCAGTGAGATATGCTACATGATACTGTGCTGTGATACATGTCATCCTACAGACAGTCCCAACTTAAGATGGTGCCTTACATCAGACAATGCCGCTAGCAGGTTTTGGGTACAGGTATTTGATAACTTACGTGGCACAGTCAACACTTTATCATCAAATACATTTTGCATTGGATGATTCTACCCAACTGTAGGCAAAGTGTTGGTGTCCTGAATTCATTTAAAGCAAATGGAGTAAAGCAAAGATGTTGTGTATGTGAGATGTATTAAATGCTTTTTTGGGGGTGTTCTGGGAATTGAACTCAAGACCTTTACACTGAGCTTTTCCTCTGCCCTTTCTATTTTTTTGTTTTGCGATAGGGTCCCACTAAGTTGCTAAATCGCCCAGGCTGGGTTTGAACTTGTTCTTGACACACAACACCATACCTGGCTTAAATGCATCTTTCTACTTCATGATCTTCTCAACTCACCATTGGCTTATTGAGATGCAACCCTATTGTAAACTGAGGCACAACTGTACACTTGTCAAAACCCAGAGGATGCCCTGCACAGAGGGAACCTTGCTCTAAACCACAGACATGAGCTAATAATAATGTATCAGCCGCTGTGACAAATGAACCACAGTAAGGTGACATTACTGTTGGGGTGCGGGGGTGTAGAGAGGCAGACAGCAGGCTCTGGCCTCCGTGCCTAACTCTCCTGTAAAGCTAAAGTGCTCTTAAAAATAAAGTTTATTAATTAACAGCAACAAAAATACAGAACCAAAAGCAAAAGCCAAGTGGGCTGGCTAGAGAAAAAGATTAGCCACCTGCCCACGCAAGTCCTAGAGGTCAGCACAGGTCACAAGCACAGTGCCCATGGGCAGTGGCCACTGCTCTGCTCCCAGCCTCTGCCGCAAACCTCTCCAAAGGTCATTTCCGTGGATTTCCTCCCCTGCCTATCCCAGTAAAAAGCCTTTTCTGTCCATGCCTCTGGTGCAAAAAGACATCCCTTAGGACAATTTGGGACGCCTGGCTGGAGAATCCAGGTGAGGCTGTTTCTTCCAGGTGAGGCACCAGGAACACACGCTCTGTGGGGCAGTGTCCTTACGGCTCCAAGGACTCTCGATGCTGACCGGGCTTTCCGCCCAGGAAGGACACACGTAAGAGTTTCCTGCTTCATTCAGCTAAATCCTATTCATCCTTTAAAGTTGCATAAAATTACTAAATCCTTAGGTTTAACCTCAGTGGGAGGCAGAGCATGTAACCGCCCACGCATGCGCACCAAACACATGGGTCACGTGGGGGCAGAGGCACCCCGGGAAGGGGGTGGGGCATACTTCCAGGTCGCAGCTGTCAGGGAAGGGCTTGCCAAGGTTCTCCTGACCTAACCAGTGGCACCCTTCCACCAGACTGACCCCAGATCCCAGAGCACATGTGCAGTCAGTCACATGTCTCAGGCTCGCTGCCCACCAGGCTGGGAGGAAGGTGGAGGCTCAAACGTTCCCGCTCAGTAGCTAAGTAAGGAGCAGCTTCTCTCCCTTGGCCTTGGTTCTGAGATGGTCCCTGAGGTTGGAGCCTGAGGACACTCTCACACCGCACGCCACCCCTGCTGACCTTGGTGCTGCCCCTCCAGCTCCCCTGATCTGATTCCCCTCCCTGCTTCTCCTGTGAGCCAGCCTACCCCTCCCCCGTTCTCATGTGAGGTGGCCTAGCAGAGATCATTTCTCATCTTCCTCTCCCTCCCTTGCCCCCCTTCCCCCCATCCCTGTCCTCTGCCTTCCTGACCTTCCTCTGTCTGACCCTTCCCTCCTTTCCCCCTCCTCACTTCACCCTTATCCTCTCTTTCCCATGATGCCTCTTGGGACCTGATTTGACCCTGCCCTTCCAACAACCCGCAGACCTCACCCTGGAGACCCACATCAGTGACAGCCTGGGTAGGCAAGGTGGAGTCACCCAGGTACTCGGATTTTGTGTCCACAGCTCGCAGAGCATAGAAGAGCACAGTGTTGTGTTCTAGCTCAGGGTAAGGACTGTTTGCTGCCTTGGTCCACATCCTCAGAGCCAGTCCCTGAGTAAGTTCCTTCCCAAGGACCCCTTGCATTGGTCAGTGTGGGCCACTATCTTCTAGGGCTTCAGCCCTCTGCAGCCCTCTGCAGAACTCTGGGGTTAGGGGCTGGGGGTGTGGCTCAGTGGTAGAGCTCTTGCCTCACATACATAAGGCCCTGGGATCGATCCCCAGCACAAAAAAAGGGGAAAAAAGTGTAGGGTTAGGGTTTAGGATTATGGTTGGAAAGAGTTTAGAGTTTGTGTTAAGAGCTGGGTCAGTGATGTCGAACCTTTTAGAGATGAGTGCTAGATTGGAACCCAAAACCTACTTATCACCAAATGCCAGCAGTGCAATTAGATCTGAATTACTGAGGTTACAGAGAAAACAACTCATACATACATAAACATATATTGTCTTAAAAGAAAAACACATGGACTATAGATTCATAACCACTGGGTTAGGCTTCAAGGCTTTGGGTTTAGAGAAAAGGTTTAGAGTAGGCCCAGGCATAGGGTAAGATGTAGGGGTGGTAGGAGGAGTAAAGTTAGGGGCTTGAAGGTGCATGTTAGGGCTGGGGGGTAGGATTAGTGGGATGTAGTAAGAATCAGAGGCTCAGAGTTTTAACATAGGGTTAGATGGTTAAGGTTTGTAGGGACTTAGGATTGTTGTTACGGGCTTAGGGTTATCACTCTGGTTATTTTATCATGTAAGGGCTGTAATTTTTAATGTTGAGGATTGTACTTTTGCTTGACATACGGTTTGGACTAAGATTTATAGTCTTAATGACTTGCATTTAGGTCATGGTTAATATTTCATCAATAACTTGATGGGATTCCTAAAGAATAATACAATTCTCAGGTCCATTTTACTTTCACCAACTACTTTGCCTAGGAGAAATATTCTTTTACCACTTGTACCCAGTTTTCTGTTCCAACTCATTCTGGGACTGTCTCTCATTTCTGAGGTTGACAGGTGTAAGGCACATGTATTTTTGCTTGAGCAACTATTTTCAGTTCCTTGGGATATCTACCCAGGAATGATTAATAAATTATGTGTCTATTCAACTTCTTGAGAAAATGCCAAACGACTTCCTAGAGAGGCTGCAACAGATGTAAAGGCTCCACATTCTCCTCATCCTTACCTTAAATTATTTAGATGCTAGGTTCTATAATAGGAGTGAAGAGGAATCTCACTCACTGCCAATTTGTATGTCCTTATTGTGTGAGATCTTAAGTGTTTGGACCTCCAACACAAGAGAGAGACAAAAGGAGAGAAAACAGAAAGAAAGAAAGAAAAGAGGCCTTCACTGTGGCCTGGGAGAGCTGCAGAACAGATGCAAGCACCCTCTGAGGGGAATAAAGAAAAACTGTGGGCTTTTATTTGGAATTGACAGGGGTGGAGTTAAAGGAGCAGGTGGAATGACGTATTGACGGCCAATTAGGGAGCATTTGCGCATGCTCGAAAAACAGGAGGTTCAGCTTTCGAGTTTTGCAAGAAGAACGCTAAAGTCAGTGCTGAAGGGAGGCGCTGCCCATGACTCACACATGGGAAGAAGCCATCATTCCCAGCTTTTGGTTGTTAAGGGATGATGTGTCTCTCTCTAGCTACTTCCTGTTCAGCAGGGGCTACGTGTAGGGGCTATGATGTGACAAGAATGGCGAGTAGCTCCCACATAGAGGCTGGCCCTGGGGTGGGGAGTTCTCTGGTGGTGAAAGCTTGTATCCTGGAATGGATACACCTCGAGACAATAGGGTTTACCCATTGTTTAAAAACAGTAGGGTGCTACAAGCAGGAAAAAACTATTGTGATTAGAGGACCTATAATAGGTACTACTCTAGGTGCCTATGAATCTAGGCAGGGCCACCAGGAGGACCAGGGGGTGGTATTACACCCCTTCAGTCTTTTTTCTATGTTTGCTGCCAACTCAGAGTTTGTGAATTTGGCCCTTGACTATACCCGACCTGTTTACAAAGAAACAGCATTTTCCCCCCATAACACAGGCACCATCCTTCTCTCTAGTCAGTACATCAAGGGAGTGATGGCTTTGGAGGACAGCTGCTGCCAGAGAGGTAATCTGGTCTTCAAGTGAGTCCATAGTTCTTCATACTTCATAAACAGAGGTTTTTAAATCATAAGACAACTAAGTATAAAGAAAGCACCCGTTCCAATTCCCCCAGCTCTTACGCCAATAGCCGAGAAGATACCAACCCCTGTGAGGATTGGAGCTGTAGCCCTGGATGACCTATGGTACGCCATGTGAGAGTTAACCTGTAGTCACTGTATGACTTTGGATTTTTAGTGTCACTTGTGGGGCCACTAATGCCAGCATGAAGGAACCCTGCCAGGCAGAAGAGAGACAGGTGAATGCTCTAGGCCCACAAACAAAGAACTATCCATAGGGCAGGCACATAGAGCTGGTGATGTTTGTTATCTCTTGTACATCGGTGCATGGCTCAAGAAACCACACCACAGGTGTACCAGTTTGGTCTGAGTGAAAGATATAGGAGAGATTTTTTTGGTCATAATTGTCCTGGTGCTAAAGTTAGAGGTCCAACAGTTTGTGCTTGTGCATGTGTTTGAAGGACTGATACCTTCCAGGTGGATATGCCATACATAAATCCTGCTGTAGGGGCAGGCAAAGCCAGCAGTTGTGTTGGACCCCTGGAGGAAGGATTGTAAGAACTGACATGTGTAGCAAGCTGTGAACGCACTTGTTGCTTCCATCTCTCAAACTAATTGGAATGTGATATTTAGCAATTGGTTTACCAGTTTCCAACTGATGCTATATTTGCTAACAGAGCACAAGTTGACCAGCACAGGCACTGTATGCAGGAACAAGGCAGAAATCTCAAATGAAATGTTGTAATTTCAAAACAGAGAATTGTATAGTACAATCTTCGGGTTTCAGAAGAGTGTAACACTGGTCTTGAAGGGAGTGGGGTTGAAGGGAGGGGAGGGAAATGGGGAAAAAAAGCAGCAGCAAGATATATCATGGTCAAGGTAGTGCATGCCTGTAATTCCAGCACTTGGGGGGCTGAAGCAGGAGGATCACCATGATTTTGAGGCCAGCCTGGATACATAGTGAGTTCAAGGCCAGCCTGAACTATATAACAGGACTGTCTCAAACAAACAAACAAGATATATCATGTACAGGTACAGACTCCCTATGATGAATATTATCATTATGTATATCTAAAATATACCAATAAAATAAAAAGCTCAAATATATATATATATATATATATATATATATTCTTTCATCTAGTTATGGGAACTCAGACAACTTCCTTATTCTCTGTGTGTTAGTTTCCTAAACTGGAAAATGGTGATAATATTTAACTTATGCATCTACTGAGGATTAAGTGAGCTAATACTTCTGAAGTCCTTAGAAATATATCTGGTATATGATAAGAGGTGAATAAAATTTAAATTTAATATTTTAAAAAATTGGCCTCATATATGGCAAAGGAAAACAAACTGGTAGTACTGATGTCAACATTGCACCATGATGGAAAAATTGACAGGGAAACCTCAACAAAGCAGAAGCCTGAGATAGTAACTTTCTACATCAAAACCAAAGGCAGAGTAGATGTTGTTGAAGAGTTATGCAGCAACTGTGATGTCATTGGAAACACCAAGTGTTGACCAATGATTGCATTTAACTCAATCCTAACCATATGTGGCATATTTTGATAGTTAACAAAGGGAATAATAGGTGAAAAATATCACATAGAAACTTTCTTAGATGACTGGGAATGGAACTTATAAGAGGATCATTTACAGCAGAGGAAAAACAAAATGTTTCTGCCCAAGGAACTATGCAAAAAAATTGTGGAACACATTGGTGAGCTGACAGGTGAAAAAGCAGGTGCACCATCACAAAGACCTACTATGACAACAGGAAAATAAAAAAGATGTCAACTGTGCCCTACAGGAAAGGCCAGGAAAAGAGCATATTTGTTATCAGTGTAAGCAATACTTGTGCAGGGAACATGCAGTTGGCATGTGGGTATAAGTTAGGCAAAGATTTTTCCTGTGTTAAGACATTTGTATTTGCATTGTAGTTCATATACGTTTTATTTCTGATGTTATCTTTTAGGTTTTGTAAGCAAGAACACAGCTGATGTAAAAATGTCAATGTCTATTGTAAGCACTCATTACATACTTGATATTTTATGTGACTGATATCTTATTCTCCTGTTAAGTGCACATTGTATAAAGCTCCTGACAACAAAGGAAGACAGAGGTGATAAGAATGGCCTGCCACATCGGAAGGGCAAGCTAAGCCCATGTGCTGTCAGTGTAAGCAAGACGTGTGCGTGGAGCATGCAGTTGTCACATGTGACGACTACCTTGGGTGTGATAATTGAAGCAAAGGTTATTTTTGTTGTAGAGATCTATGGATATTTTCATTGTAGACAGGAACTTATTTCTGTTATCTTTTGGATTTTGTAAGCAAGCACACAGCTGATGTGAAAATGTTGATGTTTATTCAAAACATGCAATTCATATGAAGAATTTAATACTTTATTTTACTGATATTTTATGTTCCTAACAACCACATTGCATAATACAATAAGAACCTGATAAAACAGCAAGACCAGCAAGATTTCAAGAGTGTCCTTCAAAAGGCCAGGAAACTACAATACATGTGCTGTCAGTGTAAGCAGTGCATATGTATGGAACACGCTTTTGGCATGTGTGCAGACTCCTGAAGTGTGATAATTGAAGTAAAGATTATTTTTTTGCAGAGTTCTATTGGTATTTTCACTGTAGTTCATATAGGAATTTATTTCTGTTATTTTTTAGAATTTGTAAAGTCAATGTTGAAAATTTTGATATTTTTATTAACAATAAATATTAAAATTTCAGTATTTATTTTCTTGATTTTTTTTCCTGTTAAGTACTCACTGTTTAATATAAAACCCATAAAATTAAAATTAATATTTCAGCAATAGAAATATTCTAAAGGATGAACATGGGTATTATACACCCATGATAATGTGCTTTTACAACAAAATTGGTGTTACATCCCTTAATATTGGACATAAAGTTTATACACGAGTGTGGCATTGGAGTCTAGTATCAGCTTTTCCATTGCTGGGACACAGTGCCCAACACCCACAACATGAAGGAGGAGAGGCTTACTTTGGCTTATGGTTCAGGAAATTCATTTCATGGTTGGCCAGCTCCAAGGCAGGAACATCATGGTAGAAGGGCATGGCAGGGGAAAGTTGCTTACCTCATGGAAGCCAAGAAGCAGAGCAGGGAAGCAGAACAAAAGGTCAGGGACCAGACACAGACCCCCAAGGTCACGGCTCCATGTCCCAACCAAATACACCCAGAATTGTGTTCCACCAGTCTCCCCAGTGGGTTCCATGCCAATCGCACTGACCCTCCACCCTGACTGCCAGAGCCCCATCCATTTCTTTACTGGCTGGGTGACCTTCAGAAGGTGTGAAGTGAGCATTACCATTCTGGTCCCATGGGGGCAGTGTCATGAGGAGCCACCTCCAGCTCCACAGAAGCACCTTCCCTCGTGCCTTGAACACTCAGGCTGAGCTTCCTGCATACTGAGTGAGCACGCAGCCATCCTTCACTATTTGCAAAGGAAGAGCTGCAGGCATCTCCCTGGGGACACTAATATCCATTCATGATCACGTCCATTACATTAAATGGCATCACATTTCCCTGGAAAGTACATACAGCCTACTTTATTATTATTTGAGACAGGGCCTCATGTTGCCCAGGCTGATCTGGAACTCCTAGACTGAAGTAATCCTCCTGCCTCAGCCTCCTGAGTAGCTGGGACTATGGGCATCTACCACCAGGCCCAGTATCCCATACATTTAAATCATCTCTAGATGACTTATGATAGCTAATGCAGCAAAAATGCTGTGAAAATAGTGGTGATATTGTATGATTTAGGGGATAACAAGGGAACAAAAGCCTGTAGGTTTAGTATTTATGTAATTTAAAAAAATATTTTCCATCTGAGGTTGGCCGAGTCTGTGCATGTGGAAGCCAACTGCGAATTCCTGTGCATCTGGACGGCTGCGCATCACTCAGAACAGCAGAGGGAGCTTCTGGGCTCGGAATTTGGTGGCAAGCAGAAAAAACCCCCGCACTGTCCTGGGCACAGAATTCCCGTTCTCCAGGAAGAGCCAGAAGCGGAAATGCCGGGGCTGGGCGGCTCTGCGCGGGTGGTGGGCGGCTCTGCAGGGCTGCAGACGGACGCGAAGGGCAGCGGGAGAAAGGACCTGGGCACCCTCCCGCAGCCTCACGGAGGGGGTCTCACACTGATCGACGCAGCCAGGCAGGTTCATCTGTTTATTTTTTCAAAACAAAACTAAAAATCACCACTCAAAGTCCTTGAGAAGAGTGCTAATCACAGTTAAAAGCATTCTGCCCTTTGCAGCTGAACAAGGCTGCATACCGGTGGGCCGGAAATGCCGGAACTGGTGGCAGGGAGGCATCTCTCCTCCCTCCTCTCCACTTCAGCTTCTGTCCATCTGTCTGTCCTCCCCATGCCACCAGCTCGGTGACGGACGGCCAGGCTCCTTCTGCTGAGCTTGGTGTGTCACACTGTCCAGGCTCCTAATGTGACCGATGGGCTGGCTCTGGAGAGGTCCTGGAGTATGGCCATCCCCTGGGGGTGTGTGCAGACGTCCCAGAAGGAGGCCAGAAGGGCTCTTCGCTCCCTGCTGTGCCCTCCTGGGTCACAGGGGAGGAATCCACTTGGCTGTCATCATCGCTCCTGCTTGATGTTGGCTTCGCTGTGCTCCAGGGTGACCCCGCCGCTGTCCCGAGGCCCATCCTTCTTGCCCCAGTCCTTCTCTAAGTAAAACTCGGCCAGCACTGGGCAGTGCTCGGAAGCCACTCCGCCCCAGGACCAGTTATCTGGGATCCATGGGTTCGTGAGTCCTTCTCTGACCACGGCCCAGTGACCTGGAGTGGAGGAGGACACCCGAAAGTCAGGGCAGGAATGGTGGGGTTGCAGGCTGTGCTGTACACACACACACACACACACACACACACACACACACACACACACACACACACGAGCTTGGGCAACATAACTTCCTGCACAAACAAGGGTTCACCCCTTAGGCACTGACCCTACCCGGAGGCCAGTCCTCCTGCCCATCCCCACACAGCAAGCAGCCAGCATCCTTCACACACGGCTACTAGTTTAACCAGCAAACTAAGTACTTAAGCCAGGTGTGGTAGTGCACATTTATAATCCCAGCACTCTGGGAGGCTGGGGGCGGGAGGGTCACAAAGTCAAACCCAGCCTGGGGAACTTCATGAGGCCCTGTATCAAAATTTAAAAAATAAAATAAAATAAAAGGGCTGGGGATGTAGCTCAGTGTGAAGGCCCTGGGTCCAATCCCTACCACTGCAAAAACAAAAACAAAAGTACTTGAGGGGTCAGATGCCTCTGGAGGATGGCCGAGCTGAGGTCTTATTTTGCAAAACAAAAGACTTGACCAAGGTAGAAGGTGAGGTGGTGAATTCTTTCTACAGAAAGTGTTGAGAACTTTAGGCTTAGGAGAAAGGAAAGGCATTTTTAAAAAGGTAAATATTTAGAAACACATGAAGTAGGAGGTCTATCTGACAGCAATTAAACAACAATTTCGGAAGCAATGACAAGCTGTTACCAGCACTGCTGGGGTCCTTGGACCTGAGGGCTATGAAGGTCAGAGTAAGATCTACAGAGTGTGGATGGTGGTTTGGGCTGGGGACAGAACGATCTCTCCCTCCCACCTTCCTCCTGGCAGTCTCTCTTGGCCTGTAGGGTGCTGGGGTCCCCTGCTCTGAAGACTTCCCTGCCAGGTCCCCAGAAAGTCCAGCAGGAAACCAGCGGCCAGAGGAAGGGGCTAAGGATGTCAGCCTGGCTGCTGCATGGGAACGTGGCTCTTTTCCTAGTTTCCCATTTCTTGTTGAAGTATAATACAGATCTGCTGGGACCTTGTAAAACACTGTTCTCCTCTTTCGTCAAAGACCCTACCTTGGGCTGTGGCTCAGGCGCTTGTCTAGCACGTGAGAGGCCTTGGGTTCTAACCCCAGTGCCACAGCGTCCCTAATGAAGGGCTGGTGACCTAAACCACCACCCGCTAACGCCCACGGAAGAGGTAACTTCCAGCAGGCAGGCCTCCAGTCCCTGACTACTTCGGAACAGGAGGAAGTGGGGTGAGTTTGCCTTCCTCACCTGTGAACACCTTCTTTAGGCTTTTGCTGATCCAGATGTTGTCCAGGGGCTTGGAGCCTTGGGGGTTTCTGGTGCTGATGTTAGTGAAGGTGTGCGCGGGGACCAGGTGGTGGAATTTCTCTTTCCTTAGGATGTCGTAGTCACTGCTATCTGGCCCTTGGCCAAAATCTCCTAATATGATGACATCTTTTTCTCCTAGAAATCAAAGGAAGAGAATCAGGGATTGAAGAGCGCGTGGAAAGCAAAACCCTGGTGCCTTGTAATAGACAGTCCCTGATTTCACTCCTCAGGCTGAGGATGATGGCATCTTGGTGTCATCTGATGTCTCCTGGTTCCCTGGGCTACTCCCCTTCCCCCAGTCTTCAAGGGCAGGGCTGGTGCAATACAGAATCCACCGGTGTTCAAGCTCATGGGCACAAAGGGGCAGCTATGGCTGAGGTGGGAGGGGCCTGGCATGCTGTAGGGGTTGGGGGAGGCGCCACCTCACTCCTGAAAGGGGTTCCACTGCAGAGACCCCCCTGGTGTGCGCCCTCAGTGTTTCCCACAGCTCTCAGGGGCTCTGTGTGCAGCCTGGGAGCAACCTCCAGCAGTCACATGGCCAGGTCTCCTGTGCAGTGGACACATACAGAGATGTAAGGGTAGGGCCTCTTGCTGTGTCTCTACCTGATAACAATGGGCCACCATGCTGACCAACTCAAGCCTCTTCTTCCTGTATGTTCAGTAATAAGGTTTCATAGGCTCCTTCCTCTGTCCTCCTCTTTCTTCTACTTGCTTTTCTGAGACAATCTGTCACTTTGTACCCAGGCTGGCCCTGAACTCACAATCCTCCTGCTTCAGCCTCCCGAGTGCTGGGATGACAGGTATATGCCACAACCCAACTTTGTCCTTTTATAATCACACTTCTCCCCCTCCCCTTTGGTACCAGGAATGGAACTCGTGACTTAGCACTTGCCAAGCAGGCACTGGGCCACTGAGATAGGATCTCTGTTTTCCTTCTATTTCCCCCTTTTCCCCCCTCTGCATTTCAAACAAGATGTTTATTTAAACAACAAGACATTTGACTTAAAAGGGGAAACTATCTGGCTCCTCTTTTAAAGAGTAATTTACCCTACTTAAAGACAGATCACCCTGCATGCAGCAGCTATGCACAAAAAAGTCATACAACTGTCCTTGGTTTTACAATGATAAATGAAAAACATTAAATAAGGTATGCAAGAATTTTTATGTTGTTGTCTTTTGGGCTGAAACAATCAGAACAAAATAACTTATTGGAATCAGATCTGAAACATCAGAGCTGAACAAGCATGCTATTAACTTTGCAGGAAGGGCCTCTGTCGTAGATCCAGTCTGGTCCCCGTCGCATTCCCATCTGAGGCCAATCAAAGCGCACTGCTGCCAATTTGGTTAAACCATGCAATGTGCTAATATGCTTGTACACATTCATCAGTTACTGTATGTGCCATACAGGAATGGGGCTGGGGCGTGAGGGAACAGAGAACCCTGTGCTCCAATGGTCAGGCTACAGTAGAACCAAACCGCAGTATATTATTTTATTTTATTCTTTTTTTTTCACTTCCTTTTTTTTCCTGTGTGTGTGTGTGTGTGCGCTGGGGATTGAACTCAGGACCTTGTGCCTGCCAGGCAGGTGCTGTACTAGTGAGCTGTATCTCCAGCTGAAAACCGTGGTTTTCTAATGGACAATGTAGGGTTGGTCTGTAAGATCGGAGTTCGGAGCGAAGTCGTCATAGATTCCCTGCTCAGCTGGCACCACTGTCTGCAGCTGGAACACAGTCCCTGCGTCTTCATCCTTCATTTCTAGCTGTGCAGCTGTCTGTTTCATAGCCTGGGCGCCCATCAGATCAGAATCTGGTCTTCCTCATGGACAAGGCTGCCGCTCACGCGGGCTCTCAGTGGGTTACCCGGCAGTGTGCGCCTCTTCATCTTAAACGGCACCACCTAACTGTCGTAGACAGCTAAGTCAGGCAGAACTATTACAGGAAGCCAGCCAGGGCTGCGCACTTGAGGGAGTCAGTGCAGAAGATAAGAACACAGGTGGCTGGAGGTGCATTTGTTGAAGGTCAGGTCTTGAGATAAAGATGGAATGGCTGCACCTACATACCTCCCCAAGGGGGAAACAGCACCCTGTAAGGGATACCCTAAAGGCACCCGTCACCCAGGTGGGGAACCAGGACCTCCTCACTCATCTTCCAAAAAGTTCCTTATTCTTTCCGTGCATACCTGCTACGTGACTTGCTTCCCCACTAGATCGACATTAGCTGAGCAGCTATATTCGTAATACTGGTTGATTAAGGTGTAGTCCTGTGTTGTACCCACCTCGTGAGAGCAAAATCTATAAAGCGCAAAATCACTTTGAGAAGTGGCTTGTTTTCAGGTTTCCTCCTGTCTCTCTCAGGAGCTGTCTTTCCCTCACTAAGATTTCCTACTCTAAGCCTCCAGTGTTCCTTAGACTTCACTTTTTGCTTTGGGGGAACACGAGTTTCACATCGCAGGTTGGGAGTGATAGCATTTCCCCGTGTCATGGAAAGGTCCTGTCTCATAACCGTCTCGCCTTGCTAAATTCAAATTGACATGACCACTGCTCTGGGGCTCGACTCCTTCCTTGGGCTTTTCTTTGGCCCTAGCAAGCGCCCAGGAGTCTCCAGTTTCTGCTTCACAGAAGAGGGACGAGGTCCTCATGCAGTCAGCACACGGGCAGCACCAGAATGGTAGGAGGAGAAGGTGGCAGCCAAGGAGAGGGACAGGGCACCACCTCTGCGTTCCCTCCCCAGCCTATCTGCCCCTTTCCACTTCTTCCACCCTTAGCCGGTTCTCAGCATTCTTTCCTGGGGCCATTTTCTTTTTTTAACTTGAAGCGTAACCAAAGGGATGATTCTGTTCTCTAAGAGCAGTGGCACTTTGCCTCCTTTCCCTGAATTCCTCATTTCACTTTCTTAATCAAAGGAGCGAGGAAGAAGAGGACCAGAGAGCTCTGAGAACCAGAGCAGGGGATCTGGAAAGCAGGTACTGGCCCTGGTCTAAGGGGAAACAGCCAGTGTGGTGATTCTGAGATGGAATCTGGGCTCCACCCTGCTCAGGGCAACTCTCTGGTCCAGAAAACTATGCACACAAGCCCTTGCCCACAGTTCTGTCTGGATGGGGATGGGGAACTGCTGGCAGCTCGGGACCTCCTGCCCTGAGCCCCTGGGGCCTGGGAAAGGAGGGTTCGCCCCACACAAACTATTTGTATCTAAGTAAGGAGGACACAGTGAGCTCGGGCCAGAGTGGAAAGGTTTTCTCTTTGAAGTATTCTAAGCATTTCCTCCACAGCCAGTTGTCCTTCCAGGAAGCAGAGCACTTATAAGGTATTTTCCAAGAAAGGGACTGGGAATTCTGAGAGGACAGCAGACTCCAGTCAGGCCCTGCAGGATTCCCACGGCTCTGCCTGGCCCTTCTCCTCAGGTGTACCTTGTAAATGAAGCTTTTGGCAAAGCAGAGTGTAAATGAAATCATCCACGTTATCTGAGACAGTCATGTGTGGTTATGATCCCAGAAATCTGGGCAGCTGAGGCAAGACCACTGCAAGTTCAAGTCCAGCCTCGACAACTTCAGCAAGACTCTGTCTCAAAATAAAAAGTAAAAGGGACAGGGCATGGTGGTGCACACCTGTAATCTCAGCACTTAGGAGGCTGAGGCAGGAGGACTGTTGGAAATTTGAGGTGAGATGGGGTTACACAATGAGTCTGAGACTGGCAACTATATAGTGAGACACTATCTCAAAAAAAAAATCAAATTAAACCAAAACAAAACAAAGGGGTGGGACTATAGCTCAGTGCAAAGGCCTTGAGTTCGAGCCCCAGTACCTCAACAAACAAATATGCAAACAAGCAAGCAAACTGCACCAACTGAGACACTTGGCCAGTCTTCCTCCTTAGCCTGATCAGTGCTTCAGTAACTTCTAGAGGGAAACAGAAGCAAAATGCAATGACAGGAGTGACCAGCAGAGGGCAGGCACCTGCTGCAGGTGGCGCCTCCTAGTTTGGGACAAAGGTCTGGATGAGACTCCTGCAGCTCCTGTGCGGCCTGCAGGCTGGGTCCCATGCTGACTGACTGGGTGACCTGAGGACCAGTGGGAGCCATGTTGGTGATGACGTGTGCTGTGCACCAGGCTGACCGCTTCCAGACAGCACGTCCTGTGACTTTCATGGCCTGGACTCAGGGCCGAACCTCTCCTTTGCAGGCCAGGAGCGTGGGGGCAGTGTAGCTCAGTGTGCTGCCCATGGTCACGGGCTGTGGCTCGCAGTTGCATTCCTGGAACCTGGCGCACTCGCTGCACAGACGCCAAATCAGGAGCCAGGTGCTGCGTGAATGAAAGACGGGGCAGAAGACTCCTGCAGCGCAGGGCTTTCCTGCGTACAGACCCGAGAAGATGGCTCTGAGACTCGGGAGATGGGCAGCCCTGCCTGAGTGACCACAGCACATCGCGAGGTTCTCCTCTGGGATGGGTTCGCTCAGATATCTCAAAACCATATTCTGCCCTTTAGATCTGCGTCACTGATGGCACAAAGGAAGCTTTCTGTTTTTTAAATGCTGATTATTAAACTCAGGCCCTTGACACTGAACTACATCCCCAGAGCCCTTTTTATCACTGTTTTTGACAGATAGCCTTGCTGAGTTGCTGGGCTGGAACTTGCAGTCCTCCTGCTTCAGCCTCCTGAGTGCTGGGATGACTGGTGTGTACCACCATGCCCAGCTATGCAGGCAGTCCTTGCTCTGGGCATCTGCAGAGGATGAGAAGCCCAGATTCTCCTCCTGGATGCCACCTGCAGGCAGTGTGTATGGAGGAGGGCTCTGTCACTTGTTCCCTCAGTTCCCGGAAGTGAGGGGAGAAACTCAGGCCCTTCTCCTCAGCCTTCTACAGTGCCAGTGCTGCCCACCACGGTGGGGCCCTGCCAAGGGACCAGCCTGCCAGGACTATGGGCCCAGATATGAAAGTGGAAAATCCCCCTGAGGACATAGCAGACTGAGGACGCATAGTCCAGGTGAAGGCAGTGGGGCTCGGGGTCGTGAAGGACTTGGCCACTGTTGGCACCGCAGGAAGAAGGCGTCACCTCCTCTGTTGATTCATTCAGCCTGGTGGTGCTCGGCAGGAGCTGGCACTTCCTGCAGCCTCTGGCCTGGGGGTCATGGTTAACAATTAATTGGCTGTGAGTTACAGGCAGGGGACACAGAACACAGGTCACTGCCCTATCTGGATGCCAGGCTGCGGTCAATAGTCTCTTGGCAATTTAGCAAAGTAGCCTGCTGAGGTGTCTGATGAAAACCTGGACACTCCCTGGGTACCAGCGGAAGGAGGGTGAGGGGCCGGCTAAAGGCCTTGGGGGCATTGGGAGCTTTCCTTTCTGCATTGAGAGGATAAAGAATTCAGACTGTGAAGAGCAAACTGTCACCTGTGTGAAAAGCTATGGAGTCATCATGGTTTTATTTTTTTGTTTGGTTTTTCATGATGCTAGTGCTCTACCACTGGGCTACATGCCCAGCCCTTTTTATGTTGGAGACAGGGTCTCTGGCTTCAAACTTGGGATCCTCCTGCCTCAGCCTCCCAGAGTAGCTGGGACTAGAGGTTTATGCCACTAGAAGTGTGTGCCAAGTCATCTATTGTAACAGGTGACAGAGTGACTGTGGGTGAACAGAGTGACTCCTGGGTGGGGCACCTTAGGGACTGACCTACTTTTTAGTTTACAGAATACTGTGTTCCTAGCAGCACGCTTCCCAAAAGCAGGTGCAATCCAGGAGCCACCAACAGAAGAGCAGGTGAACAGTGACATGTGGCCCATAAGGACCGTGAAACACTCACTTTGTTCAACCTTAGAAAGGACGGGAGTTCTGATACACACTGCCCAGTGGTGAACCGTGAAGATACAAGGGCTACTCAAAACATACAGTATGTGTTTAAATTTAAAAGATTTACTATAGTAAAAGATACATTGCTGTTAATCCCGTCAAGGTATCTACCCCCCAACACTTAGTCCATAGTTCTTGCCACTTTCTGAAGCAGTTCTGGAAATCCTCTTTCATGAGTGTCTTTATGAGGTGTGATCAAAAATATACTGAATGTTCCTGCCCAGGGCCATCTAAAGGAAAGGCAGGCAGGTGAGAATGTTAGTATGTCCTCATCTCTCCAGCCACCAGATCTGGCCTTGAGTGGCTTCTGGCTCTTCTCCAAAGCCAAAATGACCACCAAAGGGAAACGTTCTCAATCAGTTCCAGATAGCAAGGCAGCTAACAGTGTAATTAACTATCCCTCAAGAAACAGGACTCTAAGAACTGCTTCAGAAAGTGGCAAGAATGGTGAGATAAGTGTGTCTGAAGTGAGAGGAATTCAAGGCAATGTGTTTTTTACTGTGATAAAAATGTTTAAACTTTCATCCTATTTTTTTAACTACACCTCATATTATGGGAAGTGGGATAAGCCAGACCCAAAGGACAAGTCCTGCATGCTTCCCATGAGGTGAACGATGTGGTCACATCCTTGGAGACAGGAAGCCGGGTGGTGGTTGCTGGGTTCAGTGGGAGGTGGGAAGGGTGGGGAGTTCAAGTTTCAAGGGCCCTGAGTTCCAACTGGGGCTAGCAGGAAGGTTCTGGAGATGGAGGGTGGGGACAGAGGTACAATAGTGTAAATGGACCTAATGCCACACACTGCACACTTAAAAATGATTCAACAGGTACATTTCAGGCCATGTGTACTACAACAAAAGCGCTTAAACTAGAAGCTCACAGTTTGACTGAAATACTTTTGTAGCCGAATCTGTACTGAATCCCCCAGTACGAAGGGGCAGAGTAGCAAGGGGACGTCTTGGAAGGCTGAAAGCACGGGTCGAGAAGAGAGTTCCAGGGCTCCAGTGTCCAGGCCTCAGCCCGAGGCGGCGGCTCAGATCACCCCCATTGTCCTTGCTGTCTCTGTGGTCCTGCCGGCCAGCTTTCCTTCTGGTATCAATACAGAAACCTGGGCCAGGGGGCCAGAGCCCAGGAAGGTTCTGCCTTTCTCCCCAAGGTCCTGCTCCTTTTGATTTTTTTTTTTTTTTTTTTTTTTTGGTGGTACTGGGGTTGAATCCAGGATCTTTGCACTAAGTGATATCCCCATCTCCTTTATTTTTGTTTTTGTTTGTCTGTCTTGAGACCGGGTCTTGATATGTAATTCAAGTTGGCCTTGAACTCACTATGTAGTGCAGGTTGGCTTCAAACTCTCAGTGACTCCCCTGCCTCAGCCTCTTGAGTGCTGGAGGTACAGACATGCACCACTGCACCCAGCCCCAGCTCTACATTTTGAAGTTTTATTTTGAGAAAGGCTCTTGCATGGTTGCTATATTGCCCAGACTAGGTTTGAATTGATAACCCCCCTGTATCAGCCTCCTTGAGTGCTGGGATCACAAACATGCACCTTTATGCCAACTTGTTGTGTTTTGTATTCTTGCTGATAGCCTTTCTGTGTTGGGTGAGATGGAGTCTCGATGTAGTTTTGGTTTATATTCCCCTAATAGCTAAAAATGTTAAACATTTAAAAAGATATTTATTGACCATTTATACTTCTTCCTTTGAAAAAGTGTCTATTCCATTCATTTGCCCGGTTTTTGACAGGGTTGCTTTGGAGGGGTTAATTTTGTTTTATGAGGTCTGCTATACTGGAGAATGAAGCCACGTCCTTAACTAAACTACATCTTTAGCTCTTCTTTATTTTTAGTTTTTGACAGGGACTTCCTCAGTTGCTAAGTTGCTCAGGTTGGGCTGGAACTTACAATCCTCCTGCCTCAGCCTCCAACCTGAGTTCTAATCCTCCTGGTGTTTTAGAATTGGCTTGGATACCAAGCCCCCAGATACTTGGTGCTTCTCTCTGTGTCCTCCTGATTGCCCAGCAGAGGGGGCCTGAAGTGGGTGGGTCCCACAGCCACCCAAAGGGCAGAGATTAAAATCTGTGTCCTGCCAGGAAGACTCGGTTGCTAATAGGAACACATTTTCCCCGTGCACTCCGGTCTTTCACAAGAGCATGTGAGCACTAACGGTGGCATTTGGGGTGGAGTCAGACAAGCTGTCACAGGGAAGACATCTTCATTTAGATTTGCCCCCCCAATTCTTTCCATGCACAGAAGGCAGACAAGACATGAAGCCAACACCAGGGAATCCACGTGTAATATCCACAGAGACAGAGACGCCCAGGGTCAGCCAGGCTCTCTGAGAAGCAGGCATGTGACTGTCCTGTGGCCCCAAGGCTTGCTCTGCTGACAAACGGCTGGCCTTGGTGGCCTGAGACGGCATGACGCCCCCCGAGCTGCCCACCTTGCAGAAGCGTGGGCCGGCCTTGGAGAAGGACCCCATCCTACCTTTCAGGGTTCCCTGCAGGGTCTGTGCCAAGCTCGCCAGACGGTGGCTGTCACTGGGATTCTTGCTGGGATTTTCTGTCACCGGGAGGCTCAGGGCAGCCAGGTGAAGGTTCACAAGGGTCACTTCGTTACTTCCCACCTGGGCAGCAGGAGACAGAGCAACGGAGGGGCTCGCACTGCTTCCTAGATGCACCACGTGTAGCTCAGAGACGCTTTGTGCCCACAGCGGACCACAGCAGAAGCAGGAGAGGGCTTGTCGGATGGGACCTGTGCTGTACCTGCTCCCCGTCCCCTGCAAAACTGGCAAGAGCTGCTGCATGTAGCAGGGCTTGATTTATTTTCTTCCCTTGTAAGCGACCATATGGGAGAAACAGGTGTCTCCAGCAGCCCGTGTTAGCGAGGCTCCGCCCCAGTCCAGGCGCAACCCACCCGCACCCGAGTTCCTGTGCCCTTGAAGCCCACCCTGTCCTGATGAACTCTGATCACAGCTGGGCTGCAGGAGGCGCACACAGGCCACACCCAGGCAGACACTGGCTGCTAGAGGTTGAGCTAGGGGGCCGGCCTTTGGTTGTCGGGGAAACCAAAAGTAAATACTGCTAAGAAAGGATGTGCACCCCAGGAAGCAGAGGTGCCAGGCTTCTCTGGCAGAGGTGGCCCCAGTTTGCTACTGCTGGACCCACAGCTCTGCCGCCGCTGTCCTGCCTGTAAGGGGAACCACCTTGAGGCTGGGCCAGGCATGGGGTCAGAGCACTGCATTTCTTTTCATCTCTTTTTCTTTCCTCTTCTTTTTGCAGCACTGGGCCTGGAATGTGGGGCCTCACACATGCTAGACAAGCACTGCACCTCTGAGCAAGATCCCCAACCAGGTCCTGTTCCTACACGGGACCCTCAACCTGGCTCAGCATGTGACCTGAAGCACAGGAGACCAGGGGCCTGGGTAGGGGACTGTTTGAGAGGACCTGGGTGACCACAGGTGATACCACAACACTTTCCACTAAAAATAGCTTTTTTTTTTTTTTTTCCCTTGCCAGTACAGGGGATTGAACCCAGGGCCTAAACACTGAGCTGCATTCCCAGCCCTTTTTTATTTTATATTTTGAGACAAGGTCTCCCTAAATTGCTAAGTTGCCCAGGGCCAGACTGCGACTTGCAATCCTCCTGCCTCAGCCTCCCAAAGTGCTAGGATTACAGGTTTCGCTACTACATCTATCATAAAAAGCCAGCTTGCTTTGAGTGACACTAGTCAGTCTAGGGGCTACTATAGATATACTTGGCCAAAGTCATTTGACATAAAAAGGTGCAGTGTGGTGTCAGGAGGTTTTACAGATGACTTGGGCAAGGTTGGGGATTTAGCTCAGTGGTGTAAGTGCCTGCCTGGCAAGCACAGTGACATGAGTTTGATTCCCGATACCAAAAGAAAAAAAAATAGAACAAAATTACTGGGGCTGGGGGTTTGGCTCAGCAGCACAAGTGCCAGGTTGGCAAGTACAAGGCTGTGAGTTTAATCCCTGGTACAAGAAAAAAAAAAAAAAAGCCCTGGGCTCACTTCCCCAGCAGGTCCCAGAGTGTGAGTATGCAAATGGCCTGGAGGAGACCACAGGCTGGGGCACGAGAAGTGTCAATGGGCATGACAGTGGGCACCCCAGTGAGTGTCATGGGGTGAGAGGGAGCTGTGGCTTGGGTCTCCAACACAGGAGCTGCCCTGTCTCCTGCCAGAGATAACCATGCTGGCCTCAGGGGTGGCACACAGGCTCCAGAAGGGCGGGGGCAGGGTGCACAGGTAAAGAAGGGAACACCAGGGAACACTTGGCTGCCTGAGGTGTGGTGGCCAAGCACCTAAGAGGAGGGCTCGCTGTCACAGACTGCCACTCTTCCCTGTCTGGGCTCCAGTGCTCTGCTCTCATTAGTGCCCCAGGGGGTTCCAGAGCCAGAGGGACAGCGTGATGCGGGGAGGGTCTGCTCAGCCACCCTCCGATAGGGCTGCCTAGGGTCTCCACCCAGAGCACTCCAAGTCTGCTCCAGATCCCAACAGCCTCTCCAGGGGCCACTGCTCCTTGGAATAAGGGAGAGGAACCTGGGGAGTCCTTGAGGAGAGGAGCCCTGCAGAGCAGACTGCTGCCTCCCAGCCATTCCCAGACACCCAGCCTCGCTAACCAGTACCAGGTGGGCGAGGGGCTGCAGAAGGAGCTTTTGAAAGACAGACTGTCCTGGGCTCTATCGCAGAAACTGTAATGGGGTCAAGGCATCCTGGATTGTAGGAAAGCCTCCTGGCTCATTCTGATGCATGCAGGCTGGGGACCAGCCACCTGATCTGCTTCCCCACTCTCTCTCACTTGCTCAGTGGGGTTGGGGTCTTGCTATGTTGCCCAGGCTGACCTCATATTTGCAACCTTCCTGTATCAGCCTCCTGAGTGGCTGGGTCTACAGCCATGTACCACTGCACCTGGCTTCTCCTCTCTCTTGCCCATGTGTTACATTTATCAGGGGTGGGAGTCCTTCCAGATCCCTTTCATCCCTGCCCTGGACAAGGTCACCTTCCCTGGCAGCTCCAGGAGTGGGTACCAATCCAATCTTGCAAGCATAAAATCAAAGCAACAACAGGAGGCTTCTCTCACTCATGGTCCTGTTTAGAGGTAGCAGGGCATGCAGGTGACCTGTGGTGCAGGTACCTTGAACTTGGCGAGGTGTGGGCTAGGTGCCAGGGGCCTCCCATGTCCATTGCTGGATGGGCTCTCCTGCCAGGGAGCATCTCGAAGCTCCACGCCAGCTGCTGTGTCCCACAGGAATCCTGAGTACCCAGCTCCCTGCGGTGAGAAGGAGACAGAGTGGGTGCTGAGTGCGAGCTGCAGCCTGGAAGGGGGGATGGAGGGGGATCATATTCCCAAAGATCATTCTCCAAAGTGCCCCACACACTCAGGCTCTTCCCTTTGACTGGGTACAGAGTTACCTTGGGGGTCATCTCACGCCACAAGGCAGCAGCTTGTGCCCCCACTGCCCCTTGCTAGATGAGGACATTGGTGCTCGGAGAAGCTGAGTAACTTCCTGAAAGCCTGCAGCTGTGAGGGCCACGCTGAGACCCATTCAGGGGGTTGCGGGGGGCAGGGTGACTTGCAGATGAGCCAATGGTCACAGAGCGTGGGGCCTGACATGGAAGGTTTCTTGGTCTGCAGCTGCTGGATGAAGGAGTCCAGGGCTCACCATTGGGTGCTCAGCAACTGACTGGGGGCTCTGCAGGTAGACGGCTTCAGGTCACAGGCCCTGAGGGTCGTGGGGGCACAGACTCCGGGTTGCTGAGGGCAGTCTGAGAGGCTGCTCTCAAGCCCCCGCCTCTGCCACGGCTGGAGGACAGAGCAGCTTCTCTGCAGCCTGGAGGAGTCGCACACATCTTTGGGGGGTGGGGCGGGTCTGCACACCATTACACAGCGCAGCAGTGCTGCTCCCGGCTCCGCCATATTGCTGGAGAGCAAATGGCCTCGCACAAGTGTCCCCCAGGGCAGCTGCTTGAGTCTCCAGTGTCAGCTTAGGCCGAAGCTTCTATGCCTCCTGCTAAGGCAAATTGGGTGAAGAATCACAGACCTGGGTCTCAGTGTCCCCTGCATCAGGGAGCCATGAGCCACCCAGGCTTTCTATACCTCAGGGTCCTGGGTATCGTGAGGTCTGCAGTGCTCTGTCAGCTTTGCTGGCTTCTCGTGCTTGTATGTCCCATGCAGCAGGGTCACAGCCACCTTCCTTGCACAGGGCTCAGGGCATCTTCTGCCTGAAAACTGTTTTGGCTGCCTAGTGCCACCTTCCTTCTCATGGCCATCTGTCACACCTGCTCCATTGTCCCCAGTGGCCTCAGTGCCTTTCCTATCCCTTCTGTGCACACTGCTCCTTCTGTCATGGGTTTGTGACCTATCTGGGTACCTTTACCGACTCAGACTCAGGAGTCAAGGTCAAGAACAGAGGCACAGAGGCTCAGCTCTAAATACCACGTCCCAGGCAGAGGGCACCATGGGCAAATCGCTTCTTCCAAGGTCTCTTGAGTCTCTACTTTCTTCTCTGCAAACTTTTTCAGGCTGTGACATAGGGGCCAGAGAAGGGACCAGAGGACAGAGGGATGTGAGGCCAGTGCTGGGAAGCAGGGTTTGTGCTTTCTTGTGCAGTATAAAGACTGAATATTCCCGGTTGGGGTGTGAATTCTGTTTGGTTCAGTGTTTTAATACACCTTTTTGATTATCAGTTGTGATCATTAATGCTGATGTGTCAACTTCATTGGATTAAGAAATGACTAGCAGATTTATACAGCACACTTCTAGGTATGTGGGGGGTCATGGAGGTGTGACCTTGAGTACTCTGTATAGTCCCTGCCCTTCCTCTCTGACCCTACTCCCTTGCTCTGCTCCTGACCACCATGAACTAAGCAGCTTTGCTCCACCACACCCTTCTGCCATGATGTTCCTGCTTGGAGCCAGCCAAGCATGGACTGAATTCCCTGAAACCATTAACCAGAACCAGACTTAGGACAGAAAAGCTGAGTAGTGCATCTGTCCATATTTAAAAGTCAGACATGGCCCCTGGTACTTTGGTGACAACTGCCTGGACCCGGATGCAGTTGTAGCTGATGGGGACAGGGTGATCAGTCCCAGGCGTACATGTCCCACCAGCCTGTGCTGTGCTGAATGAAGCATGTCTGCTTGCTCTCTGTCTTCTTAAATCCTGTAGCTCAGAAAGGGCCAGTCCTCTGTCATGCAGAGGAAGGAACTCAGGCACTGAGGGTTAAGTGGCTGGAACTGGCATGCAGCCACATGCTGTTCTCCAGTGGCATTAGTCCCTTCCTGGAGCAGGATGATCCATCCTGTCCCCAGCG
Organism: Hydrochoerus hydrochaeris; assembly: GCA_004027455.1. Lineage (NCBI taxonomy): Eukaryota > Metazoa > Chordata > Mammalia > Rodentia > Hydrochaeridae > Hydrochoerus > Hydrochoerus hydrochaeris. The sequence goes on along the minus strand of PVLA01002875.1, from coordinate 85,285 downwards.
AGCTATGAGGGTCGTGGAGGAGCGGGCTGGTCGGCAGGGTGGGTTTTCTCACCAATGCACACCTGGCACCACACACAGTGTACAGAGTCACCATGCAGGAGAGATTTGTTGGATGGATGGAGGATGTGTGCTGAATGGATGACTCTGAGCACCCCAAGAAGGCCCCCAAACACACACACATTGAGTTCTATTTATAGAATGGCAAGGTTGTGTTGCTATTTCTGTGAGACCCAGTGGAGATTGGCCCTGGGCTCAGTCCTAGGCCCAGAAGCACCATGCTCGGTTTTACTCCAGCCTGAACACACCTGATGCATAGCCTGCTGTGGGGGCCAAGCCCATGCCACAGTGTCAGGCTGGGAAGGGGATTTTAGGAGGAGCTAAAAAAAGGAGAGGTTGACTGTCAGTAACAGTGTAGGCTTATTATTGCCAATAATAAAAATATGGCTGGTATGTATTTATGACTTATGGTTTAACAGCCCAAGTGATACACATTAACCACATAAGTACAATTCAGATGTGTTTCTAAGCATATTAGGTCCACTGCAGATGAAAAGTAACATTTGTATTTAGAGGAAAATTATCTAATGATCCTTTTTGCCATTTGTTTTTTTAAGACAGGATAGTTTACGCTGGTCTTAAACTCATGATGTAGTCCAGGATGGCCTTAAACTGGAGGTGATTCTGCTGCCTCAGCCTCCCAAGTACTGGGATTACAGCCTGCATCACCACTTTCTTTTATTTTTATGATGCTGGGGATTGAAGCCAGAGCGTTGTATATACAAGACACGTGCTCTTCCACTGAGCTACATCTCCAGCTCAAGTATCTTTAAAAAAAGCCTAAAAAGTTTGCAGAGTTAAACCTGGCATTGAATACAGTATGTAAAAGTGAAAATGTTTGTACGCAGAGATCCACCCATACCACAGGGCAACACGATGACAAAAACCCAGGATCCAAATCTAGTGGGAGTGTCAACAGAGGATCTCTATGTGCAGTTTCAAGTATGAAAACAAATACTTCAGCTGTGAGCTCAAGTGATGCTGAAGTTTCCAGTCGGTGAGCAGTGGACAGATGTGACAAAGGGATTTTTTATTTTTTTGCTCGGTTTGTTTGTTTCGCTTTGTTGAGACAGGGTCTTGCCGTGTAGTCCGGGCAACGATCCTCCTGCCTCATCGTCCCAAGTGCTGAGATCACAGGCACGCAGCACCATGCCCGGGCCATGACAAAGGGATGTCAAGGACAAAGGACAGAAATGCCCCTTTGCCCTCTTGGCCTTGAATGAGATTCCTCCTCCCAGGACCCTAAGCTCACATTTCCGTCTGGGCAGCAGTCCACTCCTGAGCTCAACACAAAGTGAGCACCAGGGCGCCGGAAAGGAAGGGAAGAGACTGAGAAACCGGGAGGAAACACAGACTTGTGCAAGGGCACCAGCACAGGAAAGCGTGAAACACCCTTGACTGGGGGCAGGGGGAGTCCGCTGAAATAAAAGGAAAGCAAAGGCAAGGCTGCGCAGCCCAGCGTACCTTCTGGAGCAGACTTGAGGGCTTCTCAGCCACCAGGGAGCGCCAGCATCCCCGGGGACCCCTCCACTTGCGGATGTTGGGCAGGACCGGCTGGTTCAACTCCGCGCAGAACTGCAAAGATAGAGGCCTGGGGTCAGTGTACGGCTCTGGCTCTGGCTCTGGCTCTGGCTCTGAGGCGGTATGCACGGGCCAGGGACCTCGGGGCTTCATGCCTGGGCTCTAGGAGACCTGGCTTTAGGCTGCTCCCCAGCGGTCAGAAAAGAAATAAGCCAAGCTAACAAAGCAGAATCCACCGGGGGTTCCTGGAGATCCAGATGATGAAACAAACAGCACAATGAAAGCACACAATGTCTGTGTGCCTGTGAAACCCCAAGTCCTCGTTGGGACTGAGTCTTTCTGTCCTAAATGGTTCAGAAACAGCAGCCACGACCCTTTCCATTCTGTGAAGCTGGTGGCTCAAGGTCTGGGTCCAATGCAAAGGGAAAGAAGAGGACCACATGGTGTCGTTCCTCCTCAGGGCTGAGCTTAGCGCACAGGGACAGAAAATGGCCCAACTCAATCCTCAACCATATCTGATCACAGAGGGCCACCGTGTCTGTCTGTGTGTACATAGCATCCACAACTTTATGTTCCTCGGTGTTCTGCGACATGATGTGGGAACCAGAAAGAGTCTTTTATCATGGAAGCAGAACAAAGTAACACAAAGTACAAATAAAAGTAAAACAACCTCCCACTCCAACCTGGGTGTAATGGGGCATACCTGTAATCCCAGCACTCTGGCAGGCTGGGACGGGAGGATCACAAGTTCAAGACCGGAAAGGGAAACTTAACAACTTGGTGAGACCTCATCTCAAAATAAAATGAAAAAAATTAAACAGGGCTGGGATGTTGCTTAGTGCAAAGATCCTGAGTTCAACTGCCATGACTGCAAAATAAAAAATCCAGTCTTTTAACTTCGCAGAAAAAGGCTAGCTTCTCTAATTCATTCCACTGAGTCCGCTCTTTTGAGGGGTCCCCAAACTTCATCAAATTTGGACTTAGTTTTACCCCCCACCCCCATATTGGAGACTGAACTCAGGGTCTTCACACTGAACTACACCCTGGTCCTTTTTTAAAATTGTGAGATAAGGATCTAAGTCACAAAACTGCCCAGGCTGGGCTCGAACTCATGATCCTCCTGCTTCAGGATCCCAGAGTGCTGGGATCACAGATATGCACTCCCATGCCCGGCCTGGGCCCGGGTTTTCAGATGCTCTGACATCTGGTGCTGCCCTCCCCAGTGATACTCTTGTGTCCCTCCACACAGCTTTGAGCACCCCACTTGTCTATTCCTGTGTGCCCCACAGCGAAGGTCTCTTGCTTTAAACAGCTGCCTTTAACCATGCTTGTTAATGCCACAGAAACAGCTTGCATCTGTTTCTGGAAGACCCCAAATCTATAGCTCATCTCTCTCCTGAGTGTCAAATCATATTCTGATGGCCGCTTTAACATTTCCACCCCAAAGTCTCCTCAGAACCTCAAACCAGCACATCTGGAAGGAACATGTCACACCCCCAGATTCCTTCCAGGGAAGCTCTGAGTTTAAAAAGCCCCACCAGGTGACCAGCCCAGCAGGGATCTGGGAGCCCTGGCCCCAGGGATGCTGCTAGGTAGGGACTCCAGTCTTCAGGCAGCCAGCCTTCGAGATGGCTCTCCCTAGTGGGAGAACATTCTGCCAACCTTCTGGAACCTCGGGTCCCTGAGAAGAGGCACATCTCTAATTGTGCCCCAAAGCCACCCCAGCTCAGCCACCCTCTTCCTGGTGACACAGCTCTGAGGGGAGAGGGGAGGCCCAGACCAAAGGCACCACTGTCCATGCTGGTCACTTTTAGAGGTCATGTTTGGGACTAAGATAAGGATGACCCGGTGTCAAAGGGTACTTGTTAAAATGCAGATTCTCAGGCCTCACCCTGGACCTGCTCAGAGACTTGGCCAGGCTGGGTAATCTGCATTTGACAGAAGGAAGAGCTGGTTTTGTGGATGGAGGAAAGACATGACATTTTATTTCACATTTAACCTGTTTACTCTCCGCTTAACCCTAGGAGCCTTCGCCCTAGGGCATCTTAACTGTGCACCTCTGAAGCCTTGCTGTGATTCCCTCTTGAAGTTATAGTGCAGATTACTCTTCTCCAACCTCTCCCCAGGGCTTATGTCACAGGGAACAGTTCATTAATAACTCAGGGGACCAGGGACGTAGGTGTTGGTGACAGGGAGCTGACTAGGCCCCAATTTTCACAAGCAGAGTTAAGCAAGGGGTAGGGGTTTTCTTCCATTTCTAGGACTAGGAAGACACTGCCAGTCTTTTAATGGAAGGGACTGACAGTGCTGACCTGAGAAGGGGGACATTTTAGGTCCTCGCTACTCCACACGTGGTCTGTGGGAGGGCCTGATCTGCTGCATAGCCTGCATCACTGCAGGTGCCAGGGTCATTTCTGAGCCCCCGAAGCTTCTTGCTGGCCATACTGGTGGGCACCCCCACCTCTGCTGTCCTGACAGGGCCGCAGGAGGCAGTGCTCTCCTGGTTGTTCCAGCCCAAGTGCTTTCCAGGACAGTGATGCCCAAGCCGGGTGTAAGGTCAGGGCCACCAGCTGGTGAGCGTGAGTAGGAGGGTGGATCCAGCCTGCCCAGCTGCTGCTTGGCCTCCTGCTGGACAGGTGGGACGGGGCTGAGTCAGCTCCCCTCTACGCTGTCAGCCCTCAAGCTGAACGCTGCCTTAAATGTCACTTTTAGACTAGCAGGTCCTCACATCTGTTTCACTCACATCCACAGAAGGAAGAAATAATACTGTCACAAGAGGCCATCTGGTCAGAAAGGCAGGGACAGTAGGCAGGGACAGCAGGGACAGTTTGTGTCACTCAAAAGCCTCCCAGGGAATTCCGACCTGCACAGCCCAAGACAGTGCCTCACCTCACCTACAATTCTCAAACCCCAGAGGCTCACTTATCCCTCACTTATCACTCTCATTCCTCAGAATGAAGCTGGCCCTATGCGTACAACAGTGGGCTGTGGGTGTGGTGACACATACTTGTGATCCAAGCTACTCAGGAGGCTGAGGCGGGAGCATCACGTGTTCAGCAGCAGTTTGGTCAACTAAGTGAGACCCTGTCTCAAATGAACGAAACAGTGGTACAGCACACCCTAGTGCTGACTGACCTGGCGGGTCCAGGAGGTTCAGCTGAGATCTGCACTTGGAACAAGCTCTTGGAGCAGTCGGAGAAGCACAGAGAAGCCGGCCGGCCGGCAGCTGGAATGGCAGGACCTGAGGTCTGGAAGGACAGCCCTTGCCATTCCCCATTTTAGTCTTCCTACCCCATGCTTTAGGAGCAGTGGACACCAGCTCTTTATCGATAATCCCACACCATAACGTGTGAAAGGAGCCTGGTCCCAACCTAGTGTGTGACCACTGATGGCACCCATGGGGTCACTGGGGCGTGACCTTGGAGGGGACACTGCGACCTTGGTCCCTTCCTGCTCTCTGCTCCCTGGGTGCTGTGAGGTGAGCAGCTTCCTCTGCCAGGCTTCCCCCCGCTGTGATGTTCCACCCAACATGGGCCCAGTGGCAGTAGGGTCACCAACCACCTGCCAGGACCTCGGAAGCCATGAGCCCAAATGAACCTTTCCTCCACACTTTTGGTGTCCTATTTCAGTAATGCAAAAGTTAATGAACACAGCCAGTCACTAAGAAGTCAAAATTCTCTTTGTCACTAAACTACTCCTAGGCTCAGAAACCAGGGGCCAAAGTCCAGACATCTCAAAAGCAATTGAGGACAGGCCCAAGGTACTGGCACTGACAGCTCCCAGGTCCTGAAGGATGAGAAGACCTTGCCAAGGACCCAGGCTTCAGGGCTTCCAGCGTCCTGGGTCTGCCTGGAGCAGTTGACCTCTTATCCCTATGGTGAAAAAGGCTGGAAAACTTGAAAACTGCTTTTTGCTCCTTTGGACCTTTGCTCCTTTGGACCTTTGGACTTTCTTTTTTATTCTGACCTTTCCCATGTTCTGAAAAGAATATTCCTCCATTCGTCTAGACCTGATTGAGAAAGAAAACAGGGCTGCGCGCTTCATGCAGTAGCTTGTCCAGCCACCAGCAGGCACAGAGGCCCTGATATCTCCTTTCTGGTCAGGTTTAAACCAAGCCTGGCTCAGGGTGACCATGCAGCTTACGGGAGACGGCCCACTGGGAGAGTCTAGCAGGGAACAGGCACCTTGTCCTGCTTCCGGGAAGGGTGGGGCCCATCTGTTTTCACTTTGCAGCCTCGGGCTCCAGCTCCCAGATGTAACTGCTTCCCTGGGTTGGCGCTGCTTGTTTTCCTGACTCTGGACGTGACTTCCCTTTGACAATGAGTTTCTCTATTTTTGTGGATGATAAAGCCCACATGAGTTTTCCTTATAAAGACCTGTTATCATAATTGTGTGAAGTCTACAGGGACAAGAGGGCCAAAGTTGGAGAGAACTGTTGTTTAAGAAACCACAATGGAGGCAAGTGTGGCGGAACAGGCCTGTAATCCCAGCACTCTGGGAGGCTAAGGCAGGAGGATTTCAAGTCTAGCCTGGGCAATTCAGCAACTCAGCAAAACCTAGTCACAAAAATAAAAAATCAAAAAAGGACTGAGGATCTAGCTCAGGGCAAGGACCCTAATTTCAGCCCCCCAGTTCTGACAAGAAACAAAAAAGAAATGGTAATGGTAAGAAAGGGTTTACCCTTGCCTGGATCTTTAAGCACTGTGAGAAACTGGTGCCCTTCACACGGTGGGTGATGCCAAGGCACAGGTAGATCATTAAAAGATGCCAACGCACTCTGCGAGAAAGCCTAGCCACGCTGGAGCCTAATCACGCCTAAGTGTAAACTAACTGGCTTGGCCTTCTAGATCTAGCAAATGTGTGTGTCACATGCTTTTCTAGCATAGGCAGAATGTGAAGTTAAAAGTCCTAGGATAGTTGAAAAGTCTAATTCCTGAGGGGCAGGAATACCCTGGCTTCCACCTGGATCTGCTGGGGGCTAAGCCCCTTCTCACCTAGCAGCCCTAAAGCCTCCTGCACACCTGTTTGCAGAGGAGATGGAAGGCGCCCAGGGGCGACAGCCAACCCGTTGAACCCCCGCTCTCCCTCCCTCCATCTCGCACCCCTTGGTGCTGAAGACGGAGTTCAGGGTCTTTTGACCACTGAGCTGAACCACAGCAGTGCTCCCCTCATCTATCTTTTTTAAATTGTGGTACTAAGGGTCGAACCCAGGGCCTCTGTCACCAGCAGCTGTGTCCACTTCCCCATGCTCCCAAAAGGGGGTCAGCAAGATGATGACAATAAGCAAAGGGAAGGCCTCTCAGGACCTTTCCAGGAGTTACAACAGGGAAAGAGGGAGGCGGGGATTGTGAGGAGACAGCAGTACAGCCGGGGTCTGGGAACATAAACACACCCATTAGGGAGTCCACGCTTCCACTGGGTCACCTCCACCAGGCGCTTCTGCCCGTCGGCTATGTTCCCAAAGGGTGTCCCCACCTTCAGACGGCAAGACTCTTAATCTTATGGGAGTCAAGACTTTGATAGTAATTTTGTGGCTGTTGGTTTGATTTTTGCTTTTTTCTAAATGGAGGCTTGTGTCCTACTATCTATAAACATACATCAGAACAATCTGTGAAACAGAGAAACAGAAAACACTAAGTACGACCCTGATGTTCAAAGACTACTGTTGGCTGACATTTCCCTGGAGCTCCTTCCAGGCTGTTTCTTATGTTTTATTGATTTGTTATGGTTTAGATCTGGGGTGGCTCTCCCCAAGCTTCACATGCTTAGAAGATAACGGGATCATGGGACGGGGGTAGGGGGGTGCTACCCTCATGAGCTCATGGCGGACTGGCTGCTAGGAGGTGGGATCTGATCCGAAAAGGAGGGTTGCTGGGGCGGGGCCCAGAAGCCTGTATCCTTCTCCCTTTTCTCTGTTTCCTGGCTGCCTCGGAGTAAGCAGCTGTTCTCCCCCAGGCCCTTCCACTGACACTTCTACCTCTAAGACAACTGGCCAGGGACTATACCTGGGAGCCACATAAACCTCTCCTCCTTTAAATGGTGTGTGTTGGGCACTGTGTCCCAGTGATGAAGTAACTAAGACACTATTCCTCCAGACGCACGTATGCTCATGTTCTGCTTTTCCTATTCACACTGTGCCATATTACTATAAACGCTCCTGAAGTCACTTCATGACTATCACATACCACATCCCCAACGTGATGTCGCACACCACAGTATGCCACTGGCTGGTGGAATTTTTCCCTCTGTGAGGCTCGTTTAATTCCACTGTAAACACACTAAGATCACCTAACAAGATGGCAATAAAACCTCACCCACTGCGTTCTTGCATGTTCACAGTGAATTTCATCTGCATATTTAAAAAACAATCCTAGACTGCAGCTTAAAATGATAATTGCTTTGTTTCTGAAAGCAACCAGTGGCCTTTTGTTGTGTTGTGTTGTGTTTTAATGCAAGTACCGTGATGAACAGTGGTGACACAGGCACTTGGAGAATGACCCAAAACCTATCATCAAAGGACAAGCCATAATCTCTCTCTCTCTCTCTTTTTTTAATATCTCTGACTGGTGTTAGAGGAGACAGTCTTCATAAATAGCTTCTTTTCTCTCACCTGAAGACAAATGATTCTCACCTTATTTTTCCCTCAAGATTTGTTCATAATAAAGTGGCTCTTTGAAGAATTTGTCCTGATGTCAACCTGTGCTTGCTAGGACTCAGGGGTGCATGAGGCCCTGGCTAGAGGAGTTTGGTCCCAGATGGTCAGGAAGGCTGGGACCGCCCAGCCAGGACTCTGGGGATATCCATCATTAGCTCTGGCACTGTCTACACCCCAGCAGAAAACACCTCTGCTGAGAGTCTCCCATCTTGCATGTGTAAGTGGGGTCCTGGCCGTTACTGACAGCTGGGTTCGGTGCAGAGACTGTAAACTATTTCATGGCAGTCCAGCTTTGGATCTGCAGTGTACCAAGAGGTTTTTTTTTTTTTTCTTTGTTTTGTTTTGGTTGTGCTGAAGACAGAGTCCAGGGCCTCATTATTGGAATCCTGGCTTTTTGAAATTCAAAAAGGAAAAGACAGCTTTAGGGCAAATAAGTATTTCTTTCCCAATTAGGCACTAACCTTGTGAGTAATGATTGAAACTAATTATTCTAAGTAGAAGCAGGTCTGAAAATAGCAGTGAGTTAGGAGGATTCTGTGGCTATTTTGGGAGAGTGCAGGAAGCTATAGACAACGTGACACTTAGCCCGTATCAGAGCAAAAATAGGCCAGCAGTGCCATGGTCAGCACCGAGAGCGCCTTTCCACAGAGCCTGGAGTTTGTGAATCGCCAGAGAAACGTCCTAGCCAGGAAAGCTGAGGAGGATGCAGAGTTCCTCTCAGGGCTTCCCTCTGGGGAGCTCATCCCAAGACACTGCAGAAATCAGGAAACGCCCGGTTATAGGTTACAACACTGCAGAGTGGGCATGCGCCCGGCACATACCCCAAACTGTACAGCGATGGAGATTTATTTACTACTCAAGGCAAACCATACTAACCCTGCCAGATGCACTGTGCCTCTTTCCTTTCCAGAAGCTTCCTTCCTCTTTGATGTTGTCAAGAAAATAAGCTCAAAGAATGGCCAAGAAGGATGGAGAGGCAGACAGTGTCTGCACCCCAGAAACCAGCCTGCAGCACTCTGGGCCAACAGGAGCATCTTCATCCCTGAGGTCCTGAATGCCAGCAGTGGCCACCAAAAGGGTAGTGACAGGGGAAAGGAAGATGCGAAGAGAGGGGAAAGTAACACAGAAGGGAAGGACTGATGATTACTTAGGGACTTCAACCCAAAGCTCTAACTTAGTGTAGCTGAAAGTGGGCCTGAGCCAAGCTCCCTGTCTCCCTTCCTCATGGAGAGATATACCCTTCTTCAGCCCAGGGTCACATTTTCTGAGTCTGGGTCTGCTGAGGACCAGTTCACACTTCAACTCATTCCAGGCTTTAGGGCTCCCAGCGTTACCCATATGAGTTTCTGTGAAGAACCTAGAGTTATTTAGGAAATGTCACTTTCAACAGAATTAGTGCTTAGGAATTCCCAGTGCAATAGCTGCAGATACCATTTTTCTTATAAAATGCCAGTTCTTATCATTCTAAATGATGTTTATGAAGCCTGAATATGAAGCAATAATCACAAAAATAAAGACGTTAGGGCTGCAGGTGAAAGTATTACTGATAAATGGCTCATTTTGTTTGGATTCGCATGACGCCAGAGCCTGCTCTTGAAAGCCTGCACATTTCCCTTTTCATTTCAAACAGACCCCAGAGAGCCGATTATTCCTCCCTATGCAGGGACAAGGGCTCAGGAGACCGCAGCTGATCACATGCCCAGGCCCCACCTGGCAGCCAGAGGGAGCGGTGGTGGGCAGGCTCTTTCCACGGCTCCAACGGTGGCGTGGCTCACAGGGAGGTGCTGTCATCCTGGCTGGCAGCTGAGGAGGAATCAGCAACGAGTTCAAGATCACCCAAAGGTTGGTAGCTAAAGGCAGGACCCATATCAAAGTCTACCTGATACCATTATTATTATTATTATTTCCAGTACTGAGGACTGAACCCAGGACTTTTGCACTGAACTTCATTCCCATTTTTTTTTTTTTTGAGTCAGGGTCTCCCCTAAATCTGAGTTGTTCAGGCTTGGCTTGAACTTGTGATCTTCCTGCCTCAGCCTCCCAGAACACCAGGATCATGGGTGTGTGCCACCATGCCTGGCTGTGTTGAGCCCATTATGCCCCAGGACTTCCCTCTGGAACACTGCCTTGGCCCCTGTATCACTGGTGTCTGCATATACAGGGAGGATTCACCCAAATGCAGGATGAAAATACTGAGAGAATATTCGGATAAAAAATTGTGTCTGGGCTGACCAAGAAATACTTATTTTGTTACCTAAACATTCTTCCCTGGACAATGCAGAACAAGAAGGCGCACAGAACATTCACAAGACCTCAAGCATGAGGTATTGGAAGTCACCTAGAGATGATGTAAAATACACGGAGCATGTGTGTAGATTAAATGCAGGTATGTGTCATTACACAAGGAACTCGGGCACCTGCAGGTTTCGGTGTCAGGTGGGGTCCTGGAATCAGTCTCTCGCTGGTGGCTGCATCAGGGGGAAAAGGAGCCCTCCTGTGTTTTAGAAGGCTTACTCTGGTAACTATGAAAATAAGGGACCAAGCAAAATGAAATTAGACCAAATTGCAATTGTGTGTTCTAGTCTTTCTTCCTATTTTCCAGTTTTCTAGAAGATTCACTTGTCCAGCCAGAGCATCAATACAAATTAATTGGTGTGAACACACATCCATTCTCCCCATCCCTCCTCTCTTTCAGACACAAACATGTACTTCTTTTTCATTAAAAATTGCCTCACAAGTGTTGTTACTAAATCAGCACCAAGACGTCATAAACACCCCATCCATATCCTGAAATGAAGCATAAAAACACACGTTGCCTCTTCCCTTGCTGTGCACAGATACATCCACGCAGGCTAAGAGCGTAAGAAGGACGAGTGGGCAGAGACACCGAGTGAACAATGGGTCTGGAGCTATTTATTCTCCGTCAGGGGTTTTAGCCCAGTGGGGAGGGGGAGGGGAGCCCCACTGCCTGACGCAGGAGATGGCTTGTAACTCACAACTGCAGTCCTGCAGTGTCTACTGGGGGGAAGGATTTACTGCTCCCTAGCAACTTGTACAAATGCTGGCATTCAGGCTAAACTCCAGAAATTTCTCCTCCTCTTCCAGGTCCAACCCTTTACGCTGCATGCTGGGAGCCCTGCATTTAGTTCGAGGCTCCTGTGACAACTGAGGATCCACCAAGGTAGACACACAGGGAAAAAGCCCAGCAACTCAACAGCATTTCGGCAGCGTAATATAGAGCTCCTAACTGTCCACGCGTGTAGACAGCCTCAGCCTGACAATCCACAAAGGCCAGCAAGTTTAAGTCGCTCAGAGATGAGCAACTGCTCGATTTTCTCTGGCTGCCTTTGTCCAACCCACTTCATGCTGCATGTTAAAATGAATCTGTTTTCCATGGACAAGAGTGAGGGCAGCCAGGCTTAAGCTGTGGATAGGAGTGGGCAGCCATACAGCTGGAGTATGGCAGGGAAACTGAGTCCAGGTGCTGGGCAGGGGTCTTGGCTCCTGCTCCTGGGGAGTGTCAGTGCACTCTCCCAAATTTCTACAGATAGATCAAAAGCTCCGAAGCAGCTTGGATGTTTTCCCAGGAGTCTGGAATTTTGTTAAGGCCCAAACATACCATCTCAATGCCTCTTGAAAGTTAATAAAAAATATTGTATCAGCTGTACAAATTACTCATTCTAAGTGCATCGTTGTCAATTTTTCAGAACTCCCCACTGAATTATTTCTGGTAAAGCAAGTTTTAAAGGCCAGCTCAATCAGAGTAACTGTATCTGCTAAGAACATCCGGCACAAACGTGGTTAGCAACTCAACAAAAACAGTTTCACCGGCCTGCCCTTCTGTTTCATTTAAAATGACAGACTGGCCCAGAATTGGCTGAATACAGAGTCAAGTTCTCCCAAAATGAGTGAATGAACCATTCATGAAAAGTCTCAGGATTCTTTAAAAAAGTGAAGTGAAAGTTTTTTCAGTACCAATTCATTGTTAGTGTTTCCTGATAAGAGAAGTATTTGAGAGTGGACGGAAAAAGACAGGAGATTGCATATAACTCTTGTTGCCACAGCCGTCTGAATGCCTACAGTAAAACGTGGCTACGTGTGACAGCTCTGAAGGCAAAACAATGAATTGGGCACATGTTTTTTTTTCTGTTGAAAAGTAAAACTGAGTTAAGAATTTAACACGGTAGGAGAGAAAAGTGCTCAAGATGTACCCAAGGGCAAGCAGAGAACCACCAGTATTGGAAAAGTCCCAGCACAGGTCCTCTTCCAAGTTAGTAAATGGACAAAGAGAGCATTTTTTAAATATTTTTGACCATGATGCATAGCAACAAACAACACTTTACATGGAAACCTTTTTTTTTTGGTACTGGGGATCGAACTCACAACCTCACGCTTGCCGGGTAAGCGCTTATGCCGCTGTGCTAAATCCCTGGCCCATGGAAATCTTTTGCATTCTTTTGCATTCTATTTATCTCCCTGCTGTGCATCCTTTTGACCCATCCATCTACCACTCACCCACGTACATATCACACACACACACACACACACACACACACACTATAATCCATACTAGAGCAAATGCTGGGTGACATTTACTGAATCTGATTTCATCATCTATTATTTAATAAGATTCAAACTCCAGGTTTTATCACACAAAGTCTTTAGTCTTTGTTGAATATCTCACTAGAATATCTTATTTTCTCTTTGCCACAATCATAATCTGTTTTGCTGGGCTTTATGTGCATAATGACTGAAAAGTCTTCTTGAGCAAAAGTAAATGACATACTCAGAGTGCTGAAAAAACTGTCAACCAAGCTGACATCCAGAACTACATTTCAAAAATAAAGATGAATATATTTTCCAAAACTGAGAGAATCTGTTGCTATCAGATCTGTTTGATGAGAAATACTAAAAATGTTTCTCAGGCCAAAAGCAAGTGACCGAAGACCCATTCAAATCCTCATTTAAAAAATGAAGGGCATGTGTAAAGGTAATTATCAAAGGCACTATAAAGACATGTTTCTTGCCCTTTATTCTCTTAAGTGATTTAAAAAGTGATTTGTAGGAGCTGGATATTTACAGCTCAGTGCTCAACGCACAAGGCCTGGGCTCATTCCCCAGCACAACCAAAGTGGGAAAAAATATCAAATGACAGGCATAGAGTGGTACTGCTGCATCTACAACACAGAGAAATGGAACATATCTGACAAAGCAGAAAGGAGCTAGATGGAGTGAAGATGTTTTGGCGTGAGGCAAATACACCAAAAGGTAACCCAGATCCACAGGCACTGATGCCAACCCGAAGTGCTAAATGAGAAGGCTCACATATTATTCTATTTCTAGGAACTTGCTCTACTTTCTTATTTTGTCTTCTTTAAAAGATATAAAACATACAAGATAATAATTATAACAATTTATATTTTAGTCTATAACATACATAGATGTAATATGTGTAAAATTAGCATAAAGAATGAAGGTGGTACACAGTTCTATGGCCCAGTTTCCATATTTCTTGAAGTTAGTATAAATATGAAATAGAGCAGGTATCTTAAATAAGTTAGTATAAATCTGACAAGATACAGATGGAAAATCCTAGAACTAACACTAAGAAAATAACTCAAGCGTGTAAAATTTAAAAATCATTAAATAAATAAATAATGCCATATTAGAAAATAGTAATGAGGAACAAAAAAAGGTAAGACATAGAAAATCAAAGGCAAAATGCACCATAAATTCAATTATAACAATAATAACATTAGATGTGGATAAGACAACTCTAAAAAGATAAAGACTATGGAACAGAAGATACAATTATATGCTTGTTATGGCTTGTGTCTAGATGTCCCCCCAAAACCTCATGTGGAAATAGGTGGGGCTTTTTCAGAGGCAGCTGGATCTGGAATGTGTGACCCTGGAATTGATTCTTGGTGCAGTGCTAGGCTCAAAGGCTCAAGAGTGTGAGTGCTACCTCACTTAAGTAGTCTGGATAAGATAAAGGAGACAGAAAGATGCTGTTAAGATCCCTGACTTGTTGCTTTTGTTGTCTTCTGCCACCATGAGCTGCTTCTCCTCTGCAATGCTGTCTGCCATGCCACCCTGCCTTTGAGCCAGTCAATGATGGACTGAAACCTCTTCAAATTATGAGCTAAATAAACATTTCCTCCTTTAACTTTGGATGTTGGGTATTTTGTCCCAGCAATGAGAAAAGTAACTAAGACAATACTATTTATGTGAGAAACACACCTAAGATTCAAAAACACAAGAAGGTTGAAAGTAATGGGATGGAAAAGGATAAAAATACATACAGCAACCATCAGAAAGCTGCAGTGGCTATACTACTACTATCCAGAAGATAGTCTTTAAGCAACACAGTAATACAAGGTACAATAATATCAATCAGAAAGATAATAGATACTCTAAATGTATGTGTACCTAATAACAGAGCCCAGAATACTTAACTCAAGAACTGGCAGAGTTAAAGGAAGAAATAGACAATTCAACAATAGATTTAAGTACCTAATTCTAATAATGGATAGAGCAGTTATACAGATGATGCACTGGACATAAAATACTTGAAAAACCTAAACCAGACAAACCTACAGACATGTACAGAACACCCAATGACTATAGACTATATGTTCTTCTGAAGTGCGTAGGAACTTCTCCAGGACAGACCATATGCTAGGCCACAATACAAGTTTCCATACATTTACAAGGAATAAAGTCAAAGACTGTATATTCTCTGACCACAGTAAAATGGAATGAGGTAAGAAATCAATACGAGAAAGAAATTCAGAGAGCTGACAAATATATGGAAACTAGACAATATACTTATAAATAACTGATGGGTCAAAGAAGAAATAATAAGAGGAATCCAAAGTCATGTTGAGCTGAATAAAAATGAAGATGGAACATATCAAAGCTTATGAGATTCAGCTATCGCAGTGCTTAGAGGTAAACTGGTAGTTGTAATGCTTCTTTTCCTACCAAAGAAGAAAGATCTCAAATAAATAACCTAAGCTTCTACCTTAAAAAACTAGAAAGATAAAAGCAAACTAAACCCCAAGAAGGAAAAATGAAAGAAACAAAAAAGATAAGAGTAGAAATTAATAGATGACAAAAATATAATAGAGGAAAATCAGTGGAATTCAAAGATTTTGATAATGTCAACAAAACCAGACAAATCTTTAAACTGATCGAGATAAAAATAGGATAATATTCTTTCTTTTCCCTGTCTTAGTTACTTTTCTTATTGCTAAGACAATTACCCCATGTCACAACTTAAAGGAGAAGAGATTTATCTTGGATCACACTTTATAGGGGTTTCAGTCCACAGCCAGCTGGCTCCAACCCAGGACTTCATGGCGCAGGGACATGGCGCAGGAGAACTGCTCCCCTCATGGCAGACAGGAAACAGAGAGCATAAAGGGTGGAGCAGGAAAGGAAATAAACCCTACCATGCCACACACCAAGGCTCCACCTCCCCACACCGTATTTAGCTGGACTACTCATCAGTGAGCTGACCCACTGAGAAGTATTACACCTCCATAATCCAGTCACCTCCCCAAAGCCTCATCCGTGAACACATGGGTTTTGGGGGCAACATCTAGATCTAAGCCACAACATCCTCCAAAGTTCTCTACTTTCTGCCTGAATTCTAGCTGCCCATAAAAACTGGGGTGTGCTTTTAGGGAAGAGCCCATCCAGATGTGATCCTCACTCTGTGCTGGTCCCTTTCCTCTGACAGTAGAAGCCTTTCCAGCTTCTGCCTACTTTGCCTGCATTTCAGTGTCTTCACACACCCAAAGTTTATGGTGCTATTTGAGGGAAGGTTACTCTGATATACATTACTCTGCTATTACCAGAAAGGAAAGAGGACATTTCAAGGTTAGAGACTCATACGCGAAATGTTTTAAATCACAGGTGTGCCAAGCTCACAAAACCACTTCATCATATATGAGCCACTAGGACAGGCCAGCAAAACTGATTCTCCAGCTGGGGGTTACAGGAGCTTTGGTAAACATGAGGAGAGCTGATTCTTCGGTTCTCCCATATACATTCAGACCAGAACTCCCAAGAAGTTAGGCTCCTTTGATCTTGAGGCCTGAACGAAATGGTCTCTCTCCAGGCTCCACATTGCCTCCGTCAGAATTTGTAATCTTGATGGAAATGATAAGATTTCTTTATAAGTCCATAGTCAACTAGTATTGTAATCTCAAATAATGAATATTGTAAACCAAGTACTGTAATCCCTTTTCCAGTCCTCCTCACAATCCAAAAAGTTATATTTGTAATTCCATTGAGATGTTATTGGAATCCTGGAAAGTTATTTCCAACCTAACACCTCCAATGCAACCCACAACAAGAGTAAAGATACCAAGACATAGTCAAAGTTAAGGGCAGCCAAGGGATCCCAATCTAAGCCCAGTAGGGATATGCGGACAAAGGCCTTGATCCAAGGCCTCCTAGAATTTATTATCTTGTGAAGAAGGGGGTGGCTCAAGCACGAGTGACAGTGAGGATAGTAAGTAACTTGAGCTGGCTAGCCAGGTGAAGAGAAAAGCATCTTTCCAATATGCAAGGAGACATGCAGAAAGACCAGTGTGCTTAACTTGATTGGGTTAGCATATGAAAGAATTCAGGAAGCTGTTGCTTCAGTTTCTGATATGTAAACTTTTGTACCCTCTTACTTTGAGGCCTACCCAGTTGACATTCCTGGAGCTGAGTGGCTCTGACATCCCATGGTGCTTAGATCTTTTATAGAGAGCATTATGCAAGGAAACAGGAAACTGTCAGACTAACTTTAAAGATTACATATCGGTACTTCAGCAGGCCTTCTTTGTATTTCTTAGAGCCAATTGAAAAGAAAAGAAAATCCCATAGCCAGCTCTGTATATATCAGTATATGGAAATCAGACTCTAACTAATATTGCAGCAATTGTTCTGAAATCAAGGAGAAGTGCCCATGTAGTCTTCCACAAACTAGGAGACTAGAAGTTGTAACAGAAGTTTTGTAAAAGATGGGATCTGATGTTCTTTCCCAAAAGGCTCAGCTGACCTAGATAAGATGAAGTCTCAAGCATGATCGAATTCCTTTTCCCACATCTAAGTTCATACTGCTGTATCTAAGTGGACTTAATATTGAAAAAAATATAGTTTTCAACTTAAAGTCAATAGGTTTTCATTATAAACATAAAAAAGGTACAGAGAAATTATAAAATGTGGATAACTGAATATAAATTTTTAATTCTGTATAAACTTTCAGAATAATTTTTGTAATAAAGCAAAAAAATTTAAACTAGTTAGATTAGAAATTGGGTAAGTAAGCTATGATTCATTTGTTATTTATTTATTTTTCTTGAGACAGTGTTTTGCTCTGTAGTTCAGGCTTGGCCTCAAATTCACAGCAATCCTCTTGCCTCAGCCTCCTAAGTGCTGGGATTACAGGCATGTGCAAACATACCCAGCTTATAAACTATAATTTATTTACTAGATTAAGTCACACAAGAAGCAAGAAGGGCTGAGGGGGGATGAGGGCTAGCTGTGGAGGGTGGGAATTTACATTTAAGAAATCCACCAGTAAAGAAAAAAAGAGAAATAGTATGAGCAAGGCAGAAAGCAGGGTAGGTCCCAGTACATTTCAGGTTTGGGGCACCTAAATGTGCATCTGGTATTACCAATGAAGGAAATGGTTCTAGAAAGAAATGGATAAAGAATGAGAACATGGATGCTCCAGAAACCAAGTAACTCCCCGAGAGTAACCAATATGTGATTTCCCAAAAATCACATAAAGAAAACAGAAGGGATATAGCACTGTCTAAAATCTGACTATCATCTGAGCATGAAAGTAGCTTTCCTTCCCAGCACTCAGGAGGCTATGGGTCATGTGTTTAAGGCCAACCTGGGCTACATAGGAAGTTCAAGACCAGTCTGGACTATGTGTCTAAAAAAAAGAAAAGAAAAGAAAAAAAAAGCAAAGCAAACTAAACACAGCAGCTTCCCCATAGACCTCGGGCACTGTGTCTCACTGGCACAGGTGACTTACTCCACTGTTAGGAACATATCCTATTCAGGCCATCATGAGGGGTAAAGAAAATAACAGCACATTTGAGGTGGAAAAATGTATCCCATCTTCTCCATGACCCAGTGTCAAGAACTGAGGGCTTTCAGGGAAGCTTCTAGAAGCCTGTAGGCTCCAAGAGTGGAAAATCAATGGGATGGAGAGGTGCCCAAATGGGGTTTCCAAGGATAAGGACACACAGCTACCTCAGATCCCTAAAAGGGCACTTCTGAGCTCGGGTAGGAGTTGCCAAGCTCTTTCTGCAAAGGATTCTAAGGGCTACATCACCCCACTGGCACTGTTCAACTCGGTGGTGCAATGCAAAAGCACTACAGATAAGAAGTTCAATAAACAGGTGCATCCGTGTTCCAAAGGAACTTCATAAACACAAGCTGCAGGTTGGATTTAAGCCCTAGCTCAGCCATAGGCTGCTCTGCTCCAGAACAGAAGGAGCCCTCTGGGCAGGCCTCAGGGTACATACCATCCCACCCTTTGGATCCCACAAGCCTCTACCCTCCACCCCATCCTCCTGCTCCTCCAGCCACAGCTGCCTAAGGGTCTGGAAAAGGTTAGTCTAGGATCATGAAGTCAAGGATAAAGGAAGGTGACATTACATAATTATGCATATATACATATCCACAAGGTATGATCAAAACATATGGTGAATGATTATGTTTTAAAAATTCATTACAGTAAAAGAAATACACTGGTATTAATCCCCTTCAAAATACTTAAAAATCTCCCTCATGCTTCAAACACCTTTTCCTATCATTCTGGCCACTTTCTGAAGCAGTTCTGGAAGTCTTCTTTCATGTCTTTCCAAAGTATGATTTAAAAAATTTCATTAAAAAATTCAGTGAATGCTGCTGCTGAGTGCCATCTAACGGAAAGGCAGGCTTGTAAAAATATGACAGTGTGTTCTCATTTGCTACATCCACTGGATCTGGCACCCTGAAACACTTGGCTCTTCCCCAACGTCCAAATGACCATGAAAGGTCCATGTTTTGAATCAATTCAGGACACTGAGGCAGCCATGGCAGTGCAAATGAAGATACAAAAGAGGACTTCTAGAACTGCTTCAGAAAGTGGGAACAATGACAGGATAAGTGTCAGAAGTAAAGGGAAAGATCTCAGGGGGATTCATGACAGTGTGTCTTCTACTAAAGTAATTTTTTGATTTAAACATACACTGTAATTTTTGGATCATACCTCTTATGTACACACACACACACACACTGACGCAATGAGAACATTAGTTAGGGGTCTCCCACTGACTTTTCTTTTTTTGTTGTTGCAATTATCTATCACTATTGTTTTTAAATGACCACATGTATGTGATGACTTCCATTATCCCTTACAAGCTACAATGTAAGTGATCTGCAAGCAGGAAAGCCACACATCTTTCTCACAGACGTAGTTTTCTCCCAGACTGATAAAAGCTGATCCCCAACAGATACTGATATGAAGAACGATCATATATTTTTACAAGGCTGCCGTCATCACAGATGGTACAACTGCTTATTCCTGTTTCCGGTAAATACTATGTCACACGTCTACAAGGCTGAGAGATTTATCATTGTTAGTGGCCACATACCAGCCCCTCAGATGGATTAATCTCAGCATTTTTAGCACTGTTTTCCTAGAAAGTATGGAACCACCTTCCAACTTTCATAATTACAAAGTATGCAATAGCACAACTTTCATTTTTCCACCTCTAAGGATTATTTCTTTAAGATTCACTCCCAGGAATGGAATTGTGATCAACTCAAGACCAATGAAACCCACTGCTCAGCAGCTTGAGAGGGGTCCACCCCCTCACTGCCTTCCCAAGCTGTGGATGGATGGGAACCAGCACAACTAAAATAGCACAGCTTCGACTGACGCATCACATTTTTTAAAACTTTACTAATAAATTTTAAATGACTCCTTATTGTTTAATTTGCTTATCTTTGATAACAGAGAAAGCTAAAAAGATGATTCAGAAGTCCTCTTTGGGGGCTCTATTTTTGCTTAGTTCTAATAGAAGCTTCTCATGGAGAGAGAAAGGTAGAGCGAGTCCCTAAATAAGGGACTGTGTTGATTTTCAAAACCTCAGAAGAAAATGCAACTTGGTGGTGCTGGTGGTAGTGGTGCTACCGAATCAAGCCCTGGGCCTTGAGCATTCTAGATGAGTGCTCTGCCACTGAGCTACACCCCATCTTGCCACCTCCAAGTCAGGCGCCTGTGTGGAACCCAAGTGTACAGTTTGGGGAACAGAACTGAAGAGTCAAGGTGGCCACATCAGTAGGGACAGAAGAAGGTGCTGTCACGCTGGTATCTGTTATGTACCTAATCTCTTTTATTTCACTTAACTTTCATTTAAAAAATCCCAATGATGCAGATATTATTGTGACCCTGCATACTGAAAAGAAAGTGGGGCTAGCAGGTCACTTGCCCAACATGTCCTTTTGCTAGCAACAGCAGACCTGCTTTTGTCAATGCCTGGCATCCTCAGGCCCAGTTCCAGAGGATGAAGCAGGAGCTTGGTTGATTTGGGATTAACAGTGGCCGGGCAGGTCGGGTAGTAGACAGAATTGGGTGGTCTGTGCCCTAGAGGCCCAACTTATGCAGGCAGCTTCTTGGGCAGGCGCTGGTCTCAGCTGGGTAAGTTAGAGGCCAGCCTCCTGGTCCTGCCAGGATAAAGGTGACCCCCAGCTAGAGCAGGAGCCAAACTATTGTCTGCAGCTGTGTAGGAAACCATTTGAAAGCGTCATTGAAAAATGATCTTTCTAAATCAAGCTGTACCAATATTTTTATTTCCTGTCATGGCATGCCACATTTAAAGGCATTAAAGCCTGGGAAACAAATCTGTGTGACTTAGATTTAGAAAAACAAAGGGTCCCACCCTTTAAGGGAGTGCACAAGGCCGGATAACATGCATTCTTTGCAGAATGAGTCCTTGTTCTTGGGACCTAAGGGACATGTAGTGAGGAAGTACCTCTAAACCCAAAACAGTGTGTGGAGCAAATGTCATATGCTCCAAGATTTATACATATTAGATCCCCTGCTCACAGTTCTATAATTTTTTGAAGTAAGAAACTGATAGAGAAATTTAGCTTAATTGTATGGTATAGAATTTATGCTTTGGAAAAATGATACATCAGTCTAGTTTGGAGCTGGTTCTGCATAGTATTAGGAGCGAAGAGAAATTCAGAGATCTGCCCCTCAACTGAGACAAACAATAAGAAGTAAAATATGGCACCTGCTAGCTTAAGTATTGGGGTCACTGGTCATGTCTTCATTGTTCACCTCTCCCTAGAAAGTCTGCTTTGATGGTGAATAAGGCAGATGAATTGTAAAAACCCCAAAACCTAGTAAGGGCCATTGATACAAGAATGAGAGAAAAAAATCAAAAGCTAGAGTAGAAAACAGCAAGATATGCTCTCTTTATAGTGTGAGCAAGGGTCAATTCTTGTTAAAAACGGAGCCGTAGAGAAAGAATGGGAGGGAGCCACAGACAGCAAGGGTTACAAATGAGAAACAGGACTTGCGCCCCTAGGGAAGATCCTCTGTTGGTTCCCACAGCTGCAAAAGGGTGAGGCTAGGAGTGAACTTGGCTTTGGGTTTTGCAGAAAGCAGGAAAACCTCAGCATTTCTCAGACTAGAGAAGCTCTCTGCTCCAAACAGGAAAAGTACTGCTCAACTGGGACCCAGTATGTCCCCCAAAAGGTTCAGGGCCATGAAGGCTTGGTTGCTGATAGGATTTTGGGAAGTGATTGGAAAATGAAGACTCTAATGTTATCAGTGGATTAATCCACTTAATAATTCATTGATGAGATTATAATTTGATAGCATTATTGGGAGGAAGTGGAAACTCAGGAAATGAGGTCTAGTTGAAGGAAGTGGATCATAGGGGTGTGACCTTGGGGACTGTGGTCCCTGGGCCCTTCTTTGCTGGCTCTTTCTCTCTCATTCTGCATCCTAGACTTTAGTGCACATCCTAGACTTTATGGGGTCTTAATAGAAAATGGCTCTGATACAAGGGGTCTGGGTTGGGGACTGAGACCACATTTCCAACAAGCTTGAGTAGCAAAGCTCCATAGTTCATGAAGGTCTTTTCTCAGTGGCCCTCCAATGTATTCACAAGGAGAAGAATCAGTCACAAGGCTCTGTGGAGAGCACATCTCATATCAGAGTATCAACTGGACAATCTTACTGGAAAAAACAGTGCTGCTAGAGGCAGCAGCTCATGTGTCACTCACACAATGCAACTGGTCACAGAGCTTATGATGACTGGTTGCTTCTGGATTTTTCCAGAAAAGTCTGTTACTTGCTTAGCACACAGAAAACTCAACAAATATCTGTGGTAGGAATAAGTGAATGGAGGAAGGTACACAAGGAAAAAGGAAGCTGCGTAAACTTGGCTCCCAGCTGGCCCTGGTGCACACTGGCATCATTCTGTAAAGTTTTCTCTTAGTCATCCATTGAACTGAGGGAGCAACATACAAATATCATCAGCTGGGGTGAGAGTAAGGATGGTAGGGTTTGGAAGCTTGCTTTTCTCCCTCTAGCTCTGTTCAGGATACACATATCACTATTTTTTTTCTCTTCTGAATTTCTTGAGAACAGGCAATAATGCCTCATTATCCCATGCTTTGTTTCTAAACACATCTGCATAAAATTCCTAAGAGCAAGGCCATATCCTTACAGGATTACAGGCAAGTAATCAATTTCAGGAAAAGTTCACATTGATATAGTACCTTTATCTAACCTACCATCAGCATCCAATGTTATCATTTTGCTCATGGATCAATTTTATAGTCAGACCTAGAAGGCTTTAAGGGCTGAATGCATATTAAGAATTAATATAAGTAATTAAGAATTAACATGAGCAGAGTGCTTTGGCATTTAGCAAACCCTTTTGCTGCATTAGCTCTTTGGCTTGTCTTTTGCCTCTCTGAGGTTGGGCAGCAGGGGCCCCCTTGTGTCACCTAGGATGGAGAAGAGGCTGAGGACATAAAATACAAACCCCAAGCTCAGGACCCCCCACCTCTCCTATCACTGCTTGCTGTTCATTTGAGAGATTATTCATTTTAGTGCCAATGGACTGACCACTAATCCAAACATTTTTAATTCAAAAAAAAAAAAAAAAGCTTTTGGGTGCTTCTCTCTTACCATGTACTTTGTATGTCCACACTATGGATTCTAATTAATACCCAAAGCTATATCCTCAGGATGAGCCCTGAGTGACCACCAGGAGCAGCCCAGTTTTCCTTGGGAGGCCAAAGGGGTGGTGCAGGGGTATGGCCTCCCATGGGCCTGCCCAGTCCATTGACAGAGCCCAACCCAGGTCACACACTGGACTGGAATCCCCAATCAGCAAACAGTCCTGTTTGGGGCTGGTACTGAACACAGAAAGCAAAGACACACTGGAAGTCTCTTCCAGGCCACAGGTAAGTATTAGTCAGGGAGGGCAGGGCATTTCTCAGTCTCAGAAGTGGCCTAAAGGGGATGCAAACTCGCCAACCTGCCTGCTGAGCAGAAAAGCACCAGCTTTGGAAGTGGAACTATGAGAGTCTAATCAGCTTCTGTTAATTCAGCTGCCTGGAGCATGTAATGAGCCTTGCTGGGTTTGCAGCATCATCCACACCCCCAGACAGTAATGCACACCACACAGAGGGTGCAAAGGGACAGGCACAGAGCCTGGCACTCCGAGGCCTCTGTGGACGGTGCTGAGAAGCATGAATGTCCTCTCTAGAGTGTGGTTCTTAGGGCCGGGCCAGGCTCACATAGCTCTAAAGAGCCCAGTAGCTATGGGTAGAACATGAGTGAGATGAGGGAGTTTTCATGAAACTCTGCAGGCTCACCAACTGCCAGGAACAGAAAATAACTGACCACCTTTGTAGCATATACTGTCTCTGGTGACAGAAAATGGACTCTTTCCTGTGCACAGCACTCTAGTGTCTTTGTCATTGAGGGGTAGATAGAGGAAAACATTTACCTTTTCCAGAGCCTCTTTGTCAAGTAGTTCTTGCACAGCTAAGAGCTTGATGCTGTAAGGAAAAAGGAAACCACACTTGAAATCACTTTGTGTCACAAAAGCAGCATCACCCAAGTCACAAGAACAAAAGTGTGACATCTCAGCCTGCATTTCCGTGGCACCTTCCATCCAAAAGGGATCTTTTGCTTGAATCAAACAACTGTTCCAAAAACTATTTAAAATGTTTTGAAATTTTAAAGTGATTTTCCCAAATGATGTAGCAATTGTAGTTTTAGGGTCTATTCCTTGAAGAATTGGAAGCATGCACTTGGAAAGATAATTGTAGACCAACGTTCATAGCAAACTATTCCTATTAACCAAAAGGTGGGTATGACATAAATGTCCACGGACAAATGAATGCATAAAGAAAGTATAGCACAAAATAGTCAATACACATATTGTTCAGCCTTGAGAAGGGAGGGAATTCTAATATGCTACAACACAGAAGAACCCTGAAGACATGCTGAATGAAATAAGATGACACACGATGCATAATTTTGCTTACTTGAGGCACCAAGAGTGGTCAGGAGGATAAAGACAGAAAGCAGAATATGCTTTCCAGTACCCTGGAAGTTGGGAGAACGCAGTTATTGTTTTATGAGTATGGAATCTCTCAGTTTGGAATAAAGAAAAACTTTTGGAGATGGATGATGGAGATGATGACATAATAATGTATACTCCATCTTGCAGTACTGGTCATTTTTAAGTGGTTAAAATGGTAGATTTTGTTATGTATGTGCTACCAGAAAGTACTCAAAGAGTAGCTGATAGTTGCTTTATTCAAAGCACTTGAATTAATTCAGAGAACTGTGAAGAAGAAAATGGTTACCAATATTAACCTTCACTGGGAGTCTTTTGGGTGGATAATGAGCAAACAGTTAAAATTCCTGCATCTAGGAGGGTCTTCTGGCCTGCTGCACCCGGCTCAGCAAACACTGGTGGAACCTACAGGGTGCAGGTGTCTGAGTACTGATGACACCTGGATGACATGCTGCCTGCCTGCATGGAGCTCACAGCCCCTTGGGAAACCTGATAAGATGGGGACATGATGTGCAATAGACTAAGTGGACACACAGAAGTGTGGATGGGGGCCTGGCCCTAAAGAGGTCACAGGAGGTTTTTCAGAGGGACCAAGATGGCCTTGCCAGGAGCCAAGTGGAAAGGAAGGGCACCCAGGACAGGTGAGATTCTGGTCCTTCAGTGAGAGTCATGATGTTCCCTACTGATCTGGTTAATGTTCACAGGGTCCCTGGTCCTGCAGTCTCCACCCTACCAGCTTGCCTGGCTCTGCAGAGCAGAGATGGCACCACCTGGACCTTACAGCTTTCTTTAGGTGATGGTCCCAGGAGACAGCTTGCCTTAAACTTACAGAATTTTTTATGCTTTCTCTGGTCAGTTAAGTATATCCAAGCAAATGTAAAACACCAGCCAGGTGCAGTGGAGCATCCCTGTAATCCCACCACTCAGGAGGCTGAGGCAGGAGGACTGCCATGAGTTCCAGGCTAGCTTGGGCTACAAAGTGAGTTCAAGACCAGCCTGAACCATACAGTGAAACTTTGCCTCAAAAAAATTTTTTTTTCAAAAGAAAAATTCAAAAACATCAGCTCCAGGAAGTGCAATGAATATTTACAAAGTTATAAGAAACCATCACCAACAACCACAATTGAGCAAACATCAGAGAGGATCAGTCTCTGGGCCTTTCCTTCACTCCTAGGTCAGTTCCTTCTTTGCACTGGACAAGTCTGCTTTTGTTGCTTCTCTGGGTTGGAAGCCTTCTCCCCAAGCATTACACAAACCCCATCTACACAGCAGCCTGGTTGAAATGTGAATGCCAGCTCCTGCAAGCAGCCTCCAGGGACACCAAGGGACACACTGTCCTTGTTCCCAACACTGCAGTTTCCTTGATGCACTAAGTGGTATCTGTGTCTTTTTTTTTTTTTCTCAGTACCTGGAACTGAACTCAGGACGTTGCCCCTGCAAGGCAGGCTCTCATGCTGCTCAGCTTCACTCCCAGTCCAACGAAGTGTTATCTTTAAGGTATTTATTTGTTGGGGTGATTTTGCCGTTTCCTCCCAAGTGTGGAGGTTCACAAATACATCCGCACATAGAAAGCATTCAAGGAGAATTTGCTGTTGAGGGCAAGATGTTTTCACAGCTCATACATCCAGCCCACACATTTCCATGGTAAGTAAAAATCACAGGCCAGGTTTTAGTTTGTCCACAGAAAAAAGAATGCCTCAAACAGGACACCTAGATGGATATGCCCTGATGATAGGTGCTGTGTGTAAGTGTGGGGTCACTGCCACTGAAGATATCCTCCTGGTGGCAGCTCAAAGCCACCAGCACTCCTGAGAACATTCCAGCTCCCTGTGCACAAATTGAAGACTCCAGGTGAGCAATCCAGAGAGCAACTCAGCCTCTTAGATGCTACGCAGTTATAGCTCAAGTTTCAGAAGCTTACACTGCCTCTGAAACAGCCACTGGGAAATATTGACATTGGAGGGACTTTCTAAAGGGCCTTTACTCCTGCTCCTTCTGAGGTCATGAGGTCTGATTTAGTGTCAGATATCAGATATCAACAGGTCTGAGAAGTTTGGAGCACAGTTATGATATATACTCTCCTTTTTTTCTCTGTTCAGAAAGATGCAGTGCTCAAACCACTATGGAACATGATGTGAAACCTTACGGTTTCTGGCTCTGGATGAAAGTGAAATTAAAATAACTTAGGTTGACTCTTACTTAGGTAAAAAGATGAAGGATGCCGCTCCCCACCCTAGGACAGGAATCACAAACCCTTGGCACAGATACCGCTTTCTTTCCGTCAACTCCCCCTCCATCCACGGAACTTCCCCACGCTAAACTCTGATTCAACCTCAGAATCCTTGACACCCAGCAAGCTGCCACTGAATGTGACCCAAAACCCACTTGGCATCTGCCCTAAAACCGACGTCAAGCAGGACTAATGGGAAGGTGAATAGGGAAGGCAAAAAAAAAAAAAAAAAAATAGACTTCCATCCCGGTACAACCCAGACCTGAAATGTGACAGCTTTGGGGGTAGGGGAAGAGAAGACGACAAGAAACCAAAATCTACAGAGCTTGAGTTTCAAACCGGGAACTGTGGGTGTCTTGGGGCTGCTGCTCCGCTGGTTCTCTATGCAAGCTGTGCCTTGTCCTCCTGTGAGCTGCGTCTTTGAGAACATTCTCAGGTGTTCCCAGTTATATAACTATCCTCATGGCATTCCTAGGATACTGGACACTCTTATTTCAGTGTTTATGATATCAGATTCTTCCAGCTCATCAGGTACTTCCCAGCAGGAAATTTCATACACAGGAATGAGCAAGAGACCTACTTAGCAGATCTTCTTCCATTTGACACCTTCTATCTCCCGGCCCTGGAAGCATAGCTCATAGCTCATTTTCAATTTATCCCCCCGCCCCTCGCCTTCCTACTGAGAATACCACAAACACCTTGAAGACCTGCTGTATTTTAGGAACTGTCCATGTGTCAGGGCACAGAGCTAATATGCTGCCTGGATGCATGCCCAGGGGCGGGGTGCCTTCCTGAGGACTCCCATGGTTCCAGTGGGGACCAGGCAAGTTGGCCAAAGGGACACAACTGTTGGTGGCCTGTTGTTCAGCATGCTCCAGTGAGTTCCCAGATGACAGCTGCAACGGACTGCAACTTTCATTTCTGCCTCTGCTTGGAAAAGGGAGGCAAATCACACAGCAGCAGCTGACAGCTGGGATGCAGTTCAAAAAGAGGCAGCTTCAAGGGCAAGCTTCAAAGTCAGACAGGTGACTCTAGGAACATCCCAATGTGTGCAAGTAACGTCTGTTGAGTGAGCCTCCTCGCCGAGGTGGAGTGCTAGAGGGTGAGACTCATCCGGGAGAGAGTGTACCCAGAAGGGACTAGGACCAATACTCACTCCAGTGTCCTTCCTCTGGGGATTCCTGCACTGTGCCTTTGTACTGCATTAATGCTGACAAGACAGGGCATGGGATATGATGGTATGTAATAAATATGAGGTGTGAATGTTTAAATAAAAAATTTTAAAAATTACTATAGTAAAAGTCACATTGCTATGAATCCTCCTTGCTTCAAACACACTTATATCCTGTTACTCTGCCTACTCTCTGAAACAGGTCTTTTCGTGACTTTTTGTGGCTGTCTTGATGTACTGAATCAACATTAAACATGTAGAGCAATTTCTGTCCCACAAAAACATTATGATGTGTCCTCATCTCATCTACTTTACTCACCAGACCTGCTACTGTATGACTTCCAGATCTTCCCTGAGACAAAAATGATTCCCTTCCAACAAGGTTCTGCACTGCAAACACAGCACCCATTCTGCAGCCCTCAGACCAGGGAGTCACTTCCACTTCTGGGTTTGTTACTGAGGACGTACATCTGGTGAGGCACGAGCTGCTCTCAGTGGGACTCCTCTGGTAGACACGGAGCAAAGCGGGTTGGAAATCTGTGGAAAGGATTCACACTCCAGACACCACAGAGAGTATTCATAACTCCTGGGAGGAGGTCAAAGTGCCAACACTGACGAGAGTGTGGAAGAATTGATTCCAACCATCAAGGATGACTTTGGGAGTCCAAGACTTCAGGGGAGGAAATAGCTGCGGATGTGGTGGAAACAGTAGGGGAACTAGAACTGGAAGAGGCACCTAAGAAACGGGACTACAGGGCTGAGGTCTCAGGATGGAATTCTGGAGATGAAGAGCTGCTTCCACAGAGAAGCAAAGGAGTCTGTTTCTCGGGATAGACGCTAACTACTCCTAGGGAAGATGCTGTAGATGTTGCTGCAGGGATGAGAGAGGGTTTACCATGCCACAAAACCTCGACTGACAAGGCAGCAGCAGGATTCCAGAATGATGTCTCCGATTTTTTGTTTGTTTTTTAAGTCTGCACAAAATACCCATTGCTGAAACACTTAAACTAAGAGCAAGGTCTGACCTCCCAGAGATGTGCCAACCAGGACAATCAACTAGCAACTAACTAGGTAGGAGTGACTCTAATTGTGAAAGATGTTCTCCTGAGGGGAAGTGCTACCAACCAGCATCACGGATCAGAGAAACCTTCATGAAAGGACAAGTTAGTACTGCTGTCTTATTTTGAGAACAAGCCACAGCCTGCTGGCTTCAACAACCACACCCTGATTCCTCATCAGTGTCAAGGTCTAGGTGAGACCCTCTGCAGGCAGAGGGATTATGACCCATTGAAGGCTCAGATGCTAATTAGCCTGCTCTAACTAACACAGCACTCTTAAATTAAGGTCTGTACTTTGTTGTTGTTCTTTTTGAGACAGGGTTTCACTATGCGGCTCAGGCTGGCTTGAACTCACTTTGTAGCCCAGGCTGGCCTCAAACTCACAGTGATCCTCCTACCTTGGCCTCTAGAGTGCTGAGCTTACAGGCATGTGCCACCATACTTGGCAAGGTCTGCACAATTTTTAACATTATGCTATTGCATGCTAAGTAGGATACAGTAGAGTATAAACAAACTTTCTATGTGCTGGGGAAGCAAAGTAAATTGTATTCACTTTATTGCTAAGGAACCAGCCACATTGTGTAATAGATGCCTGTAGAAAAGGACACCACTAGAAGGTGTCCTCTATGAACAAGGAACCGAGTCTGTTAGTACGTCCATCTTGAGTTTCCCAGACTCCCAAACTGTAAGAAATAAATTTCTGTTATTTATAAACCACCCAGACTCTGGTGTCTTACAGCAGTCTGAACAGACAGGACAGGCAGGGTCTGCAACAAATCAATAATTACACAACCTGTAGCATTTCTATGACATACAGTAGTATGATTTATGATTACTGTACAATCGTGCTACTATATAACGCATCTCACAGTGATGAATTTACAAACAATAAGGAAGCATCAGGGGTGGGGATGACTAAGCACATGCATACGGCTGCAAGTGCGGCCAGCAGGCTGTGGGGACGTAGGGAGGACCTGTTCCCAAGCAGCCACAAGATCAGACAGGGTTGTCTCCCCTGTAAAATCAGCATAATGACTCTACCCATTTAATAGGCTCGCTGTGAGAGTGTGATCAAGTGGCGCTTATTAGAGTACACGCCTAGAGTCGGTGCTCCATAAATGACAGCAAGTAGAGTTCTTTCTGAACTGAAATGGACTGACTGGATAAACAGTTCTCACCTTCTTTAGAACTGGAAAGAATTTAAGGCTTTCACTCCTCCAAATCACACAGGTTTAACAACAGGTAAGTGGTATTTAGCCAATTAAAAAAAATAGGTTCTAAGGGATTGCCCAGCAGCCTCAAAATGGTCCTGGGGTTGCTGCAGAGAGCACCGGGTGCTGGGGCTTGCAGTGTCTCTGCCATCATAATTTAATTATGGTCTTTGGCAGTCAAGTCTGTTAATTCCAGGTCAATTCAAGCTACTCTGCCTCAAAGAAATACAAAGTATTTGCTTTACATTTTCTGGAGCTGGTCATACAACGCAGTTCTACTTTCCTTCATCCTCTAAAATTGAATTAGGACAGAGATAATAGGCAAAACATATACAGGTTGAATATTCCTTATCTGAAATGCGTGGGACCAGGAACATTTCAGATCCAGGGTTTGTTATTTTTAAATTTTGGACTATTTGTGCAAATTTAATGAGATACTAGGGTATGAGATGCAAGTCTAAAATAAATTCATTTAGATTTCAGGTATACCTTATACACGTAGCTTGAGGGGAACTTTGTAAAAACATTGTTAGTGTGCACATGTTTTGGTTATAACCCATCACAGATTAAGGAATTTTCCTGGGGGCATCAGTACTCAATTTTGGCTTTTCAGCTGGTGTGGTGCATGTCTATAAATTCAGTATTCTCGGAGGCTGAGGCAGGAGGATTGTAAATTCAAGCCCAATGGACAATTTAGTGACAACACAAAAGGGCTGATGATGCAACTCAGTGTAAAGGACCTGGGTTCAGTTCCACCTCCTTCCAAAACATTTTTTTGGATTCTGGAGCACTTTAGATTTTGGACTAGGAATGTTCAACCTATATGATAGAACTGGTTCTTAAATACTTTCAAAGCTGTAAAGTTTAAGCAAACTGTGAGTCCCTCTACTAAAGGGCAAGAGCCACAACTCCAGGAGATGAGACAGAAAATGCTGAGAAGAAATTTAAACAGATCATTTTAAACAAAAGAGTGAAACTCTTTCCTTAAACAGAAAAAAAAAAATCCTACTCTGATTATTCTTTTTAGAATCCCCTTTAGCTGTCAGTCTGCTATTAGGGTAAAAGAGAAGAAAGCATTGTATTTTGCTTGGCCGGGATCTCATTCATCAACCAGCACTTGATGATCACTGTCTGGTTCTCTGCTGGCATCACTGTCACTGGCTCCTTCCCTTCCCCCAAATGAGGACTGATCCCAGGATCTTCTCACTGAGCTACATCTGCAGCCCTTGTATCTCTTTTATTTTGAGACAAGGTCTCACTAAGTTCCCCAGGCGGCACTCGAACTTGCAGTCTTTCCTGCCTGCCTCAGCCTCCCACGGGGCTGGGATTACAGTGTGGGTCACTAGGCCTGGTTTTAGCTCTGCTTTAAAGACAGGCTGCAGAGCTGACCCACACAGTAAGAGCAGAGCCATCACCACACAAGGCTCAGGACTCCACAGGGGCTTCCTCCCTCCGTCCCCAGCACTGCTTCTCACATTGAACAAACATCCAGGAAGCACTGCCTGAACATCCTTAACCCAAGCGGTTATGATGCCACAGCCCAGCTGTCCCTAAGTGAGTACCACTCGCCTCCCTGGTCCAAGGGAACTAGGGACCCAGAGACTGTCTCCTTAACGTGGCAGTATGCTTTCACCCAAGAAGTAGCCCACAGCTCCACACACGAATTATCTTTATAATCCGTGCCGTCCCCCTCTCCTGTAGATCTCTGGTTAGTCTTCGGTTTTCCCTGCGGAGGGGAAGGAAACAGATCAGAGTGGCCTCTGTATCCACAGTGGGGATGGTACCCGATTCTCCACCATCTCAGCTGGGGACAGGCGAAGCTGCTGCCTCCCCGTTCCCCACTGTGGGCCACTGGCCTGCACCTTCCTCTGCACCCTGTGCAGCTACCAGCTCCATCACTAGCGATTCTCAGTTTTCTCAGTTCTTCCCTTTTGCATTTGGGAATTCCTGGTCCTCCAGGTTTTTTTTGTTTGTTTGTTTTTGTAAATGTGTATAATTTTAGGTTTTTGCTGTCTAGCTGCTCTTTACGTTCCCAACATTTTAAACCTACAGTAAAGTTGGTGGAGCCAAACCTGGAACAGACAGACCCACCACACGTATGCTGTGCTGGCACCATATCCCACGTGTATCTAATCACATGCCCCTCCCTCCTGGTCCTATCAGGAGCATCTCAGAGTGCACTGGAGTGGAGTTCGGGCTCCCTAACAGACAAGAAGCTGGCCCGGCTTCCCAAGAGAGGCTCCCAGCCCACTGCCAGACACCAGCCCCCTGGCTCCTCAGGGAGCAGCAGCACCAAGTCCCCATTTCCCCTGCGCATCTCCTGCTCTGCTCCCACCCAAAACCTATAGGGCACAATGAAGTGAGTTATTCTGACACCCAGCTCCAGATCTGGCTGCATCCTTCTAGGCAGCAAGGGTGCTCACTGCATTCTCACGCAGGAGAGAAAGAAACGGACTAGCCAAGCCCGGTGGCCCATAGCTATAACCCTAGCACCATGGGAGGCTGAGGCAGGGGATCACAAGTTGGAGCCCAGCCTGGGCAATTTAGTGGGCTCCTATCTCAGAGTAAAAACTAAGGGATAGGAATATAGCTCAGTGCAAAGGCCCTGGGTTCGAACCTCAACACTGCCAAAGCCTGGTGTCCTCTATTGCCAGCTGTGGCTCACTACTGCTTTTTCTAGCTGCATTTGTGACTGCCTTAAGAACTTCCTCACTCACTTTATTTTTCTGGAAAAAAGAGTGACTAACAGGGCAGGGAAGTGAAAAAGAAATTTCCTCTTTCAGAGTACCCTGGAAATTAGAAAATTATCTGACACACTACAGGGTCTGTGGATTCAAATGGATACTTCAGACAAAATGCTTCATTGGGCTTTCACAGCCAACCTCTCACTTCTCTGTGAAGTTTCTCTTCCTTTTAAGCCAGACAAAATTTGCCCCTGGGTCATGTCCCAGGCAAAGGCCCTGTTAATCATCAAAGGCCAAAGCTTCTACCCTCCCAAACACAGACACCAGTTACAGCAGTGATCATGGAGTCCTCTTTCATGGAAATCTTTTATTTAGTTTCAAATAAGTCATCTATAAAACATATATTTTTTTTCTTCTACGAAAATTTAGAAAATGCAGAAAAAAAGAGTAAAACATCAACCATAATCTTGCTACCTAGGAATTGTCACTGAGATCTTGATATATATCCTAGATCTTTGAAAGCTGGATATATACACTTTATAACATTCTAATCATATTGCATAGGGTATTTTAGGTTATTTTTAAATTGTCCTCAAGTAATGTTGCTTATTATTAGTGAGTGATGTATGACTTTGTGTCATTAAATATGTGATCTTAATGGAGATATATATATATACAAATATACAGATAAAAGACATAATTTAATAAGCTGAGTTGGATGGAGGGAGAGGGAGGGAGGCGGAGAAAGTAGAGAGAATTTTGTTGTGTTGTGCACAATAAAATTTTTGTTTCCAACTTTTCACTCTTCTAATCATTACTTTAGTGAAAATTTTTGAACATACTGTTTTCTGCGCAATTGTATTTCCAACAATAAATTCCCAGGAATGCTAGGTCTAGGCCTTTGTGCATTTTAAAGGTTTTTAAGAACTACAAAACTGCTTTGCAGCTGAAGAACTCCTCTAGCAGTTATGCAACTCACTTTCTTGCCCTGGTGACTTTAAATTCCTCACGGATCTGCTGTGATCATATGGTTTACACTTACATTTGCTCAGTCGCTAGAGACTGAATATTTTATTGGTGCTTTTTCAATTCTGTCATCAGAAGCCGTGAGTGATGGTCGGGGGAACCACAGGGGAGGTCAACAGGAGCATGGTGATCTCCCAAATATTCTTGATAAGCTGCCCCGATAGCTTTATCCAGGCCCCAGTTGGAGTGAGTCTCAGGGACGCTCCCTTGTTGGAGGGGTCTCTGACGGGATCTGGAAGGATGTGCTCATTGGCTCAAAGCCACCTGAGCAAGCTAACCCGGACACTGGGCTGCCCGTCACCCGTGTCTGTGGCAGGCAAGAAAACTGACCTACACCAGTGTGTGAAGTGTGACAGGATGGAGCGGTGCTGGACACACAGCTGTGGTGTACGGGGAAGCCCAAGGAGCTTCACGAAAGCATGGCAGGGGAAGAGTTGAGACCTGACAGGCAATTAATGCTCTAGCCAGATACACAGGAAGAGCTGCCCTCTGGGGACACAGGCAGCCCCATCCCCAGGGTCTGACTGCATGATGGCTCCACAATGCAGAGTAAAAGAGCCCAGGCAGCCAGGCAGTGAGGCCCCCAACACTGGGGACAGGCTTTCCCCATGTGAGTGGGTGTCCTGCTTTAGGGACAAGTGCATGTACTGTGCACACTGGTGGCTAGCTATGAAATTCCAGCCTCTGGTTTCTGGAGTCAGCCTCAGATACCAGGTCCAGCTGGGCTCTGGCTTTCTCTACCTCTGCCTCGCAGTGTAGAAAAACCTTGATGTACCTCCAGCAACTGGTAACCACAGCTGGCAGCTAGGAGCGAAGGCCTTTAACAGCCTAGGCAGCCTCGGCCCCTGTGAGCTGGCTCTCATCTCCCAGGGAGCCCCAAGGTGCATTTAGGGGTCAATGACCTGGTGGGATGCAGTTACAGGGAAGCGGCAGCTGGGGGTCGGGATCTGGTTTTCATTAGGGCAGCATCTCACAGTATCTTCAGAGCTACAGGTCCCAGAAGCCAGTGCTATGAATCCAGCTCTCTGTGGAAAAGCTTATCCCCCAGTCAGCCATAGTTCAGGCCTTCTGGTCCTTTCGGTTTAACATGGCACTTTCCAAGGGAGTAGGGTGGGGTCCCTGCAGGCCCAGCAGCTGTGTACAGATGACAGTCCAGCTGGCCCGACGAGCTGCCTGGGACCTGGCAGAACCTGTCATATGTCAGGAGCCCGATTCTCCCAGCTCAGGAAATTCCAGAGCAGGTTTCCCACAGATGACTTCAAAGGAGTGGGAGGGAACATCCCCACCTGCTGGAGGATCCTGCCTCCTTGGCAGCCAGAACTAGGTAGTTCCAGCAGCTATCAGGTGATAGTGTTTTTCTTTCCTTCCCCTCAGACTTCACACTGAGCTACATTCTCAGCCCTTTCTGAGCCAGGATCTTGCTAAGTCACTAAGCTGCCAAAGCTGGACTCAAATCTGGCCACCTGCCTGACTGGGTCTCTCAGAGTGCTGGGATCACAGGTGTGCACCACCACGCCAGGCTTCTGGAGTAGGAATTGGTTCTGCAGGCTTGGTGAACACTGCTTGCAAAGGGAACTTAAACAGCCTGCTGGGCCCACATCGAGTTGTCATCTTAAGCAGGTGCCAGATGTGGCCTGCAAATCTGCATTTCCAACAAGTTCCCGGAGGAGGTGGATGTAAGTCACTAACTACTTTGAGACTCATCAAATTCGGGTGTCATAGCAAACTACTTTCATTTCACTTGCCACAGTCTGACAAGAGGTCCCTGAGTAGCCACGCTGGGGGCGGGGGCAGCGCTGCCCGGCTCTCAGGAGAATATTCAGTGGCTTTGGTGGGAGGGTGATGGAGAATGGGATGGTACAATTTCACCTCCTACACAGGACATCTATTTCCTGTGGACACTCTGAAGAGTCAAATGTCACTGCCTGAGAGCCACCAACACAGGTGACCTTGGGTCATGATGTTTACTTTGCCTTCTCCTCCTTTTGGATTGTTCCATCTTCTTTGTGGTCCCCCCAACTCAGAAGAGTTCCTGTTCCCTTTCTCCAAGACCAGCCAGGACACATGTGCACCCAACAGATGGATCACTTTCCTTTTCCTCGGGACCTGCTTCTTGCTTTCAAGATCTTCTAGTCGCTGACCGGCACTGCTGCTTGTGTTCTCCCTTGAAACTATTCCTCTCTTTCCAGCCTCTTTCCCTGGCTTGCTGACTTTGTACTCTCACCCTCCCAGGAAGCCCAGGCCATGGTGTGCTGGATACGGCAGATCCATTAAGAAAGCAAGATGGTGATGGCCCTGATCTCCGGGGGCTGATGGGTTGGTACCCAGAACTCACTGACCTACAACCAACTACACACATGGTTGTGGGAGGACAGTAAGAAGCCCAGGATGCTCAGACCCTATGTTGGGGCCCAACTGGGGCTGGGGACATGAAGGGCATTGGGAGTGAAGTCACAATGACA
Organism: Hydrochoerus hydrochaeris; assembly: GCA_004027455.1. NCBI lineage: Eukaryota > Metazoa > Chordata > Mammalia > Rodentia > Hydrochaeridae > Hydrochoerus > Hydrochoerus hydrochaeris. The sequence goes on along the minus strand of PVLA01002875.1, from coordinate 48,591 downwards.
TGGTGTCTGGATTGACACAGACCTGGCATCTCTCCTACTAGGGCCATATATATGCCTGATACTGTCTAGCACAATGAACCCAAGTGATTCAACTCTTAATTCTCTCCAGCCCCCTCTCCTTTCTACTCAGAACCCCAGCTCTGTATTTCTAACACCCACTGGATCTCCAGCCACGACATTATGGCAGAGCTTCAAAACTCCACACGTGAGATCAGACTTTCTGAACAAAATTACCTCATGTCCCCTCCCCACCCATGATATTTGGTTGGTTCTTTATCACATCTAAAAGAACCAACCACACCAGTTTCTTCTACCTACCCAATGGCCTCTTTGATTCTAGGATCACAGAGTAGGTTCTCCAAGCCCAAAGCCATATAAGACTTCAAGACATTCTTTGCATTTATAAGGATGAACTACATCCTCACAGTTTTTCTACTCACTATAGGAAAATTTGAAAACATGCAGAGTAAGTTGAGAATAACCACTGATATTACACTGGCAGGGTTGCACACTCTGTGTGTCTCTGAGTGTCCTGTGTCTGTAAACTGCAGTCACACCATCAATGTGTACCATGCATGGCTAGACTGGTGGTCCCTCTGTGCCCAGTGAGTCTGGCATGGTCATGTGACTTGCATTAGCGAGCACAATACAATAAAAGTTAAAAGCTATTGCATTCAATATTCTTTAAAAATTTAATGGTTGTATGATATTTCCTATGTGTTTCTACCATAATTCACTACTTTCTCTATTGCTGGGTATTTAGATTTTTTTTTTACACATTTTTCTTGACTTATGATTAATGAATATCTTTGCAAAAATATTAGATGCATTTTGCTGGTTTCTTAAGTTGGATCTCCAGGGTTGCATTTACTCTTTATAACCATTTATACATACTTAGACATCTTTAAACTGTGTCAGAGAAACCATTTCTAGCCATCTGTCCACTAGCAATTTCAGAAAGTGGCTTTCTCAACATAAGCCCTGCTGAGTTACTTGATAACAAAGAGATTACATGTTCCTTTGCATTTCTTCGATTAGCAGCAAATTAAACATTTCTCCTAGTTATTTGGCTATTTGTATTTCTTTCTTCAGTGCATGACATATATCTTTCCTTTGCCTATTTTTTCTATCAAGATATAAATGGTTTCCTCTATTTATAATAAGTAGTATCTATATTAAAGACTTTAAATGTCTTTTCTGTTAAAAGAGAACTTTTATAAATTGACTTCAAAGTTTGTTTCTGATGCTTGTGATGCACAAAAGTTAATTTTTAAATGCAGTCCAATCCATTGCTCTTTCTGTATTCATTATTTAGTATTTGTTTTTTTACGATAGGGTCTCATTAAGTAGTTCAGGTTGGCTTTGAACTAACTTACATTGCAGCTCAGCCTGGCTGAAAACTCCTGGAAATCCTCCTGCTTCAGCGTCCTGAGTTCTGGGATTACAGGAGTAAGCCACCACACTCAGCTGTTGTTCTGTGTTAAAAAACCCAGTTCTGTATCTCCATCTATTTTCTTAGTTTCTTCCTAGGGTTTAATTTGAAATGTCTGGTCAGAAGTTTGCATACATAGTATGCAAGAAGGATTCTAATTATTTTGCAATGGTCATTAATGGAATTACCCATCCCTTCTCTCCGTGGATTCCTGAGGTTCTACCATCATTTATTATTTTGTTACAAATGCCAGGACTGGCTTTTGAAAGTGTTCTGTTCCTTTCATCTGAGTCTCTACTCATCTACCAACTGCTATTTTAATTACTGTGCACTTACGTTTTCCTCTCATGCCTTCAGGTGTTCACTTGACAAATATTTATGAAGCTGTAGTATGTGCTGTGTACAGAGGATGTAGCAGTAAACCAGGCTTCTGTTTGCTCCCTTTCTCAGTGGGGGACAAACACTGAACAATTAACATTTCCTGTGCATTTGCCTAGGGGCTGGCTGGGTGAGCTGCCCTCCTTCCCCTCCCCTGACCCCTCTTCACTCCTCCCCTCCAAGGGGTTCCTCCTCTGACCTCAGTGAGCATGGCCACCTTGAGGTGCTCTTTCCGAAAGCACCAGGCAAACACCACTCCATGTGTATCATGAGGTGAATGAACTATGTCCCTCAGAATTTGGAGAAAAGGTCTGTTTTCTTTTCTTAGTGTATGTCTACAATCACGGTGACTTTCATTGTGGGGAAATGGTGTGAGAATGTAACAGCTCAGTCATTTTCAAGCCCCGTACCCTCTCCCCAGAACCCCATGCCCATCTGTCAGAAGCCTCCCTTCCGGTTTCCATCTCTCCTTTACTCATGCTTTAGGTTTCTCATCTAAGAGAAATGATGAGATACGGAGAGAAAGTCTTTAAAGAAGTAATTAGGTTAAAAGCAAGCCATTAGTAGCAGGAAGCCCATACAACTTCTGTCCTCAGAAAAGGAAAGAATGTGGACAGAGAATCCTGGAGGAAAGTCCATGTGGGGAGCAGGAAGGAGAGGAGGCCTCCCTAGGCCACAAGAGAACCTGCCCTGCCCTCGTCTTGGATTTCCAACCTCTAAAACCAAGAGGGAAATAACTTGTGCTGTTTCAGCTGCAGTCTGCAGTGCTGTTATGGTGGCCCCTACACACAGGGACAGAGATACAACTCTGGGGTCACAAGAAGAAGATGAGAGTGATCCTCAGGCCAGTGAGGTAAACACAAGGACCCCTGTGGTCTGATGCTGTCTACAAGAGAACTGGCTGTCCAAGGGGGACAACTCAATTAAGAGAGTCCTGTCCTCTCCAGAGACCTGGAGTGCCTCCTGAGGATGGTTCCCAGGGGTCCTTCAGATACATCCCGAGGACGGCCTGCCTCTGGAACCCCATGGGGAGCGGGGCAGAGCTCCCACAGCACAGGTGGGAGACACTTGTCCCACCACCTAGAGGACAGCACCAGGTATGACTTCATCCAGGAGGGCCCCTGAAGCCCAGGCAGGCCATCCGAATCAGCTTCCCTGGGGAGAAGGCAAAGCAGCACTGTTGCCATGTGTGCAGGTGTAAAAGCTGTCATATGTAGCACAGAGAGGATGGGGCCACATGGTGTGGGCAGGTGGGCCAGGAGTGTGGGGTGTTCACTAGGACCCCATGGGGACAGATGCAGCTACACAGATGAGGCCACCAGAGTGGGCGGGAAGGAAAAGGATCTGACTGTGTTGGCAGAAACTGCGTGCTGAGATGCTGTGGGGCTGAAGGCTGGAAATGTGGCATAAGACAGACTTACCAAAACGGGCCACAGGACCACTCAGTGCAGGGTGGGTGGAACAGAGTAAATCGGGTGAAGGACCCAGCTTGCTGTCTTGGCTCCGGTCCCGCCCAGCCAGAGATGTGCAGTGAACAGGACTGGGCCACCAAGAAGGAGCCTTAAAAAGCCACCCTCAAAGATTTGAGCCTGACTCCCCCCATCCCCTTGCCACTCTTTCTGGCCCTGAGCTGGAGTGTTAGAACTGACCTCTCCCTTCACGGGACATAGTGACACAGCTGACCACCAGAGGGGAGGACAGGAAACAGCATGGCTGCCTCTGGAGCCTGCTGCCAAGTGGCCTGTAGCCTCTGGGAAAAGAGGCTTTGAGAGGCAGAGGAAGGTTGGCAGGGCAGGAGCGAGGCAGCCAAGAGGGATGACAGGGACAGCGCCAGGAGGAAGATCGGCCCCCACTCCAGCTTCAGGCTGCATGAGGCTGCAAGTGGAACCCAGGCTGCACCAGACTAAGCTTCACCCACTGGGACACAGCCAATAGCAACAGGTTGGCAATGCACGCTTGACTCTAAGAGCCTTGCTTTCTTTATCAACACAATGGAGCTCCCAGCTCCGACAATTCATGAGATGGAAAGATGTGTGGCCAGGATTTTCAACACTCAAGATTCTCCACCAGCCCCTGACAGTGGCCACAGGCAACCCCATATCTGACAGGAGATGATGCAGGGCTAGGAGGCACCTTAATGACAGGCTAGGGGCCACCCACAAGCCATACGAAGTCCACTGCTGTCTGTCTGTCATGCCTCTGGCCCTCAATGCTCAGTAATGAATTTCAGCAGCCCCTAGTACACCCCGGACCAGGAAGGGGTCTGGACCCATGCTAAGTAAACAGCAGCTGACTGCGGGAAGGGAGAACACATCATACCCTGTGTCCACAGTGGCACCTCATTGGGATGGGTGCCAAAGACTAAGCTTCGATGTGGCTGCAAGGTCCTTCCCCAAGCATGAAAACTAGAGCTGCCTGTTGGTATTTTTTGCAGGAGTGGAGGCCTTAACAGCCCTGTGAGTGGAGATGCTGAGGAATCACCAGCATAATGTGAAGAGTGCACACTGAGATCCATTTGGACCTGGCTGATTCAGTGTCTGAGCAGGCACCTGCCATCTGCCCACCATGGGCCAGCACTGTTGAGAGGTTTTTCTTTTTGTTTGTTTTGTGGTACTGGGGATTAAACTTAGGGCCTCTGAGCTGAGCTATTTCCCCAACCCTTTTTATTTTTTATTTTGACACAGCGTCTTGCTAAGTCACAAAGTTGCCTAGGCTGTGCTTGAACTTGCAATCCTGTCTCAACCTCCCAGAGCTCTGGGGGGTTAAAGTGTGTGCCACCAAGCCCAGTTTGTTGTCAGTTTTAATTTATGATTCTGCAGGGCAGATACTGTTATCACACCCAGTCTACAGCCAGTCTACACAAGAGAGCAATGAGGCACAGTGCAGCTGCCTAACTGTCCCAAGGCCACACACTTGAGAGCTGAGCCCAGTCCAGCCCTGGGATCTGTCCTTCTCCTCTGGGAGATCCTGAGATTTCCTGTGCAGCAGGATACCTGGGATGGAATTGTAAAAATATCCCAGAAAGCCAAGCATAGTGACCCATGCCTATAAGCCTATCACTCAGGAGTCTGAGGCAGAAGGACTTCCTGGGCTATGCAGGGCATTTAAGGCCAGCCTGAACTACATAGTAAGACCCTGTCTCAAAAACAAAACAAAACAAAACAAAACAAAACAAACCTCCAGATTCCCCCTTCTAGAGCCCATAGGTGGGGCCTGAAAATGTATGTTCCTAACAAGCTCCCTCTAGCTGATGTCCTCCACTGGCCCAGGGACCATATGAGGGCAACCTCTGCCTCAGGGAATACTGCATAGCAGAAGGACAAGCTCACAGGACATTTGCACAGGACTTATGGGCTGGCCCAGGAAGGGTACACAGCACAGTGTGGTGGCCCACAGAGCCTCCTCCTTCCTGAGGAGTAAGGTGCTCAGGCCTTAGCAGCAGAGCTGCAGGTCAGGACCAGCAGCCTTCCTGTTTCTAAAGTTCTACCTCATCCTCCCCTGCAGCAAGACAGCCACAGCTGACCTCTCCATTTAGGGAAGATGCAGGCCTGTGCTGGTCACCATCCTGCCCCAATGCAGGATGCACAGATGTGACCTCGGCAAGCAGACACACACACACACACACACACGGCCAACACCAGAGGTCTGCATCCTATCAAGGCTGACGAGGAGAGAGGCACAAGCCTTTGTCCTGTTTTCCAGTGCCGGAGACGGAACTCAGGGCCTCCCACACACTAGACAAGCGCTCCTCACTGAGCTGCATCCCGGCCCCATCCACACGCTAATTCTGCCTTCCTAAATATTAACATCTGACTAGTGCAGTCTGTGCTTACCCTTTGAAAGCCCAGCTATGAACAGGGTGCTGGAGGGGGAACTGGGGCCCAGGGTTATTTTTAGCATGAAGTCTCCTGGCTGGGGAACCCGTCAGCGTGCACAGCCCCACCAGCCATAGGAAGGCTGTGGCTCTGCTGCGCTGGCCCAGGGTCCCCACTGAACTCCAGTAACCTGGCCCCACTGGCCCTGGGCCAGGCAGACAGCTCACTCGGGTCACTAGGATTCGCACTTCAAAAGGAGGAACATGCTGATCAGATAAAAATAACTGCTGAGTGCAGAGGCAAAGCCTTTCCTGGAGGGCCGCAGGCCCCTGCCCGGTGCTGTCACTATTCTGCCCAGTGGTAACCACCGGCCTTATGTGGACAGAAGCCATGAGCCTAGCTCCCAGCCTGCATGTTAAAACCTGCAGCTTCCAGATGGAAAGTCCACACAGCTGGGGTCTGGAACATCCCCAGAGTGGTCACTTCTGCTCCCCCAGATTCCTGGGTCAGCACATCGGAAACAGCTATTTATGTACACACTCTTGCTGAACTTCACCTGATGCCACCACAGGGTTGCATGCAAAATATTTTATTTCAGGCTTATAAAATTAATTAATTAAAAAACAGAGCCTGACATGGTAGTGCATGCCTGTAATCCCAGCACTCAGGAGGCTGAGGCAGGAGAATACCTGTAAATTCAAGGCCAGCCTGGGCTACATAGTGAGTTCAAGACTAGACTGAACTACATAATGAGATCCTGCCTCAAAAAGCCAAAAATAAATAACACAAACTGGTGGCTATAGGCAGGAAGAGACCCTGGAATCGAGGCTGCTGGATCAGCAGCTTCCAGGACTGGGCCCTCCCCCTCCCACCTATTCCCTGATGACCATGCCCCAGGAACCTCCCCCTCCCTGCTTTGTAGATGAAGAGCTGCTCCAGGGTCCCAGGCTCCTGACCCCCTCCTAGAACCCCTATCTCAAGCAGGGGTTGAGAAACTGACATGAAGCTGGGAGTGATGACACATATCTGTGATTCCCAGCACTCTGGTAAGCTGAGGCAGGAAGATCTCAAGTTCCAGGGAAGCCTGAGCAACTCAGCAAGACCCTGTCTCAAAGTAAAACATTTTTTAAAAAAAGAGCTGGGGATGTAGCTCAGTGAGTACAAAGGGTTCAAACTCTGGCACTGAGACAAGGGAGATCAAGGGAAGACAAGGCAAATGGATGTGCTGGGCCCAGAAGTTCTCATTCCACCTCTTTCCCTGCCTAGGAAAGTACAAAAGGCTCCTTTCTCTGCCTCTTCTACTAGTATGCCCCACCCCTGCTGGCACAGCATCTTTTCTGCCCACCGTGGGCAGATGAAGCCTTTCCCTTGCGTCCCTTGTCCTGCTCGCGTCCCCACTACCAATCTGAAGGTGCTGGCAGGTTGATGTTTCCTCTCACTGTGCTCTGGGAGCTGCAGTACAGACATGGTACTTGAGTCAGCGGGGGACCCTCAATAAAGGAATGGGCCTGGCTGCTGAGAGCTCCAGAGAACTATGAAATTCCTATGAAAACGTGAATAATTATTATTATCTGTAGCTTATTATGGTTTAAAGCTTTTTTTTAAAGGGCAGATGAATGCTGAAAGGACCCTTTATCAAAGGAAGCATGATTCTGTAATCTCAGCCGTATCCTTACCACCTTCCTTCCTCACCCTGCAAAATACCCAGGGATGTGGCTCTAGATTTGCTCTGTGCAAACCTGCAGCCACCAGCCACATGTGGCCCAGGGCACTTGAAATGTGGCAGGTGAATGTGAGATATGCTATCAACTGAAATAAAATACAGTGGACCCTTGCCTTACAAACTCAATTTGTTCCGGAGGGCTGGCTGTAACTCAAGCTGTCAGTTGAAGGCTCAGGCTCCTCTACACAGCCTTTGAAGGCTCTCTCCTGTCTACAGGCAGATCTCAGTGTCCTTAGAGAGACACTGAGCCAGGATTTCTCAGTTAACCCCGGACAGCAAAGGATGTTACAATGCTCCCTCCAGAACTCTCAAAGGGTTAATCAGTATCTGAGACCATCTGGAAGCACAAGTGGCCAGCATTCAGGCCATAACTCAAGACTTTGGTTATAAGTTAAAATCTAAAGTTCTAGTCATAACCCAAGTTGTTTGTTTGCAGGCCAGTCGTAATTCCAAGGTCCACTGTGCACAGCGTTCCAAAAGTTTCATAAAAATAGTGTATAACATTTCCTTAATAATTTTTACATTGTGTGCATACATGTTTGCAATTTTGGATGCACTGGGTAAAATAAAAAAAATATTACAATTAATGTCACCAGTTTTTCTTGACTTTTTAAAAAAAGTGCTCCAAGAACATTTGCTAATTGCACACAGGGCTCTCTCAGGATTTGCCTGGACAGCACAAGTGTACTGCATCTATCTAGCATGGTTCTCTGACCCAGCCTTGGGACCCAGAGGTTCACTCACTGCTCAGGACTCTTAGGATAAAGTGCTGGTTCTTGGCCAGAGTCTCTGGCTGGAGACTGAGTCCTGTGTTCCTCAGTCTTCTGTGGGTGGCTGGGGCATCTGGCTGGCGAGGACAGGAGCTTCCGCATCACCAGAGCCTGACCTCACACAGAAGGAAGACAGAGCGGCCTCAATCCTGCCGTCCTGGCAGCAGGAGCTCATGGTACTTGCAGATTCCTGTCCTTATTTAGGTCAGTAGCCCTGTTACCCCCAAGTCTGGGAGAAAGTTTCCAAGGGATTTTGTTGGCACCATTCTTTGCTGCCCTTGTCCCCTCTGTGTACAAAGCGCTGCCTGCTGAGGCACTAAAACCTTAAAAATAGCCATAGCCTGGTCCACTTGTCGGCCCACTCTGCACCCCTGGATAACATGGATTGCCCACACTGGAACTGCTTACCACCTTTCAAAGTTAAACCCATAATCCAAAATGTAATGCCGCTTCATTTCGGGGAAGAGAATCACACACCACACTAACCTGCTGCTTAGGGTTCTCCACCCTTAAGAACACGCTTTTACCCTTCCTGACCTGGAGCTGGGACCCAAACTGGAGTACTGTACTAGCAAGGAAAGTGAGACCTTGAAGAGCTCAGGAGGGACAAAAGCATTTCACAAGCTACACCCATCTAAAACATCCTCCCTGCAAAACAGTCAAGCAGTGGCAACTGCCACATGAATCAGTTTGCAAGAAGATGAACATCTGGACAGCCTGTTCTATTATGCCTCTTTTAAATTACTTTATTTATGGCTATATTCCGTGAAGAGAACCCCAAGAACACCCTTAGGGTCTCATTATGAATGAAAGTGACATGTGTTTGTCTTGCCATCTCTGCCCCCCTTCACCTGCCTCAAGGGCCAGTGCTCCACACACTGACCTCTCCCCTGAGAATCAGGAGGCTGTGGGTGCAAGGTGCTCACCTGGACGCACAGGCTGGGCAAAGGTCGGAAATGGCAGGATCTGACCTTACACACAGCCAGCCTTGAACCCTGGCTCTTACCAAGCACAGGAGGGACCTTCACCAGATGGTGGAAGGCTGAAGCCAGGACTGCACCATTCCAAGCAACCCAGTGTTGAGCTCAGGTCTGGCATCTAAGAGTCATCAATAGGTATGTTCTACGCTTTTTCAAGATAAAAACACCCCTGCTATCCAGAAGACCCCTGCCATCCCAGCAATTCCAAGCATGATCCTCTAGGGAATTGGGAACAGGAATGAAGTGCACCCAGAATAGCAGTCACCTCGGGCCCTGTAGCCCAGGTGAGCCCCATCTGCAAGGCTCAGGACACCCAATCTCTTCTAGGACCCCCAAGATGCAGACAGCTCCAAGTCTCACAGGGATACCTTGAGCCACAGTCAATGCCTCACAGTGGTGAGCAAGTGACCCATGCCCTGATAGGCTTTTTACAAAGGGGACAGAGGGTGGTCAGACTGCACCACCACCCCAATCTGCTTCAGCCCCTTACAAACCTCAGGCCTGCTTTCTGACACTGCTTCCCTCCTGTTGTGGATATATTGTGTCAACTTGAGAAATTTAAGGGATTGTGCAGGGGGCCAGGGTCCTTATTTTGCAAACATCCTCAGTCCCCCTAACATAGGGTAGTCTGCTTACAATATAAGGGAGTAAAAGACTTGTTCTCTCATATTTTGCCCTTGCTGCTTTTGCTGTCTTCTGCTACCTTGAAATATTGTTCCTATGTTGCGCCACCTGTCTTGGAACCAGCTGATTATGGACTGAAACCTCCACAAATTGTGAGCTAATTACACCTTTCTTTCCTTAATTTTAGGTATCAAGTATTTTGTCTCAAGAATGAAAGAAAAATAATCAAGACATGTCCTCTGCTCAGCCAGCAAACACTGACAGGGCTATGAAAAGACACAGAAAAGCTTCTGCCCACAAGGAATTTGCAGTTTAACTGAGAGACACCAAATTAAGGGACTGATTTAGCTAACACCATGAGGATCAAAAGCCTGGGAACCTGTGACCGAGGAGCATGGAGTCCCTGGTTTATTCTGCATGACGAGCTTGCCCAGATCACAGCCTTGGCTTTTGCTCCTGTTGTTCGCTAAATCAGTCCCTAAACAAACAAACAAAAACTATGCAGTCTTTAAAGCTGGTCATGCAGAATAAGCCAGGGACTCCATGCTCTTGGTCACAGGCTCCCAGCAGGTAGGACAGTTATCCTCTTGTCTCACAGGTATCCTTGCTAGGCCACCTCCAGGCTAAACAGAAGGTAAGAGGGGAAGAGGAAGGGAGACTCATTCTACAGGACTATAAGGAACATGGATCAAAGCTTTAAAGACTGCATAGTTTTGTTTTTATTTTTTGGTACCAGGGATTGAACTCATGACCTTGTACTTACCAGGCAAGCACTTCAGCCACTGAGATAAATCTCCAGCCCAAGACTGCATAGTTTTGACCATAATTTCAGAATGAAAAAAAAAAAAACAATTTATGGTAAAGTAAGAGTATACATGAAGCTATGTTCATTATACGGGCTCAGCGTCTGGCTCAGGGGTAGAGCAGTTGCCTAGCATGCTTGAGGTCCTGGGTTGGGCCCTAACACTGGGAAAAAATTATATTTATGATAATAGTGTTTAGAAGTTTTGCTTCTCTTTTTAAGGAAAGGCTTAAATGTCAAACAACAAATATTAAGTGGGAATGACAATGAAACAATCTCAGAGTACTGTGTGATAACAGAACAGTGCCCAGATGCGGTGAGTTTTAAACAAAAGTGATGACCATTATCATCATCACTGCTATTGTCACAGATGCTGCTGATGGTAGGTAAATGATGATGTCTTTGTTATGGTTTGTATCTAGATGCTCCCCACCCAAGTCTTACACATCCACAGGTGGGCCTTTCAGGAGGTAGTTGGCTTTAGGATGTGTGAATAAGGATCATGAATGTGAAATAACTGGATCAGTCCACTGGATTAGTGCAGTTCTGAGTGTGGCTGCGTGTGAGAGGCACCAACCAAAAATCTTGTAGTCTGAACATGGAAAGGGAGGCTCACCGCTTCCTGTCTGTCACGCCATGGACTGTTTCTCCTCTGCCATGTTGCCTTGCATGGTGCCAGCCAACTATGGACTGAAACCTCTACAAACTGTGACTCTCAATAAACTTTTCCTCTTTTTACTTCTGGATATCGGGTATTGTGTCCTAGCAATGAGAAAGTAACTAAGACAGACTTTATCTAAAACAAACATTTTAAAAGTTGCTGAAGAGGATGTTTAATGATCTAGGGAAGGACTGAACTACTGAGTAAACAGGGGAGTGTGTAAAAATGTGTATTACCATGGTCTCAATTGTGTACAAAGAGACATTTACTCATAAGCACAAGAAACAGACTAGAAATACATTTGCCAAGGCACTAAAAGCACTTATGCTTAGTATGGGGATCCTTTCTTTATTAGTTTTGCTTTTTTGAATCTTCTAAATTTTCACTATAAAATATATTCTTTTTTGGAAACTTCTTCTAGTTAAAAAGTGAAAAGGTGGCAATGTTGGACCCCTGACCTTAATTTCTGTGATGCCAATTGCCAGTGTCCCTTAGTTCCTGCAGACCAGGCTCTGGTGTTTTCAGCTCCAAGTTGCTGTGCTCACCACAGATGAGCTCCCTAGAGTCAGCTTTGCAAATGGCCACAGTGTTTCTGTAGTAGCTAATGACCTTTGAGTCCCTCAGCTCAGACATGCCAAGAAGAGACTGAGTTTTAAAATGACAGCTGCTCCCACACTGCAGTCCAGAAGCATGAAGATAGCCCTTCTGGTGGTTTCTTGCTTGTCCATCTGTTAGAAAGGGAGGACACTCTGGGAGGCTGAGGCAAGAGTGTCCCAAGGTTGAGCCCAGGATGGGCAATGTAGCAAAACTCTATCTCAAAATAAAAAATACAAAAGGGCTGGAGTTATAGCTCACTGTGAAGACCCTAGTTCAAACCTCAGCACTGGAAGGGAGGAGGAGGGAGAGAAAGAGAGAGGGAGAAAGGAATAGAAAAAGAAGAGGAAGAGAAGGAAGAAGAGAAAAGCAAAAAAAGCAAAGCAAAACAAACAAAGAGAGGGAAGAAAAAGATAGAATCTGGGCATAGCACAGGAGAGGTGATCCAGTGGGGTGGGCATGGCCTGCAGTCCCATCTGAGCCCCTTCCTCCTGTCCACCCCATGCCTGTCCGGACCCCACTGTGGTGGCCACACTGCCAAGCTGCTGTGCAGAGGCTGGACCTCCCTCTTGCCCCAGGTGCTGCCCCATGATGAGCACCTTAGCTATACCAAAAAGGGGTTCAGGCCCAAGTCTCATGGTCCAACATTCTTCTCTCTTTGGGGAGCAGGGACCTAAGCCCCAAACCCAGAACTCAGCACTTGTCTCCAATATACCAAGAGTGACCCCAGCCAAGATCATCTCCCTCCTGAGAGACCCACCTGCAGTGGGCCCAGCAGGTGGTGACAGGCCACACCTAGGAATGCAGGATGCAGGACAGGGCCTGCAGCACTGTCCCCTTCACTTTGCTCCGTCCTGCTACTGTAGATATCAGAAGGCAACAGGTTCATTCAGCACAGGGCTGCAGAGCAGCTCCACCCTCTACACTTCCCGGTTCGCATCCCAGCTCCACAGTCAGCTACACAACCCAGGCCCTCTTAGCCCTCCTGAGGCCCAAAGTTCAGTGTGAGCTGGTCAGTGGTTTTCCACTCTCGGAGATGTGGCACAACCCTTGGGCACAATGAGTCCTCCAAGAAAGGACAGCTGAATTTAAAAGAAGCCTGTTCATCACCTGAATAAAGCTAAGAGTCACTAGGCCATGGAACTCACAGCAATCTCTAACATTCCCCCATGATCCGCACCTGGAGGCCAGCCCTGGATCATCAGAACCAGGAGCCAGTCCTGGCCACAAGATGATGTGACAGAGTATACCATGCGGTGCTTGCAATAGCCAGAAAATAGGGTAAGAGACTCAAAGTCCTCCCAAAGTAAACAGTCTCTCTTAGTAAGACCCTGGCTGGTAAGGGATCCCCAAGTAGAGGCCCTCTTGCTGCCTCAGGTCTCTAAGTCTCCAGGGTGGGTAGTTCTATACCCGGCCCAGGCTAAAACTATGACACCCTGTCCTAAGCCACATTCCCAGTGTGCAGACTCTGCTCTACCTTCCACGGTGGAGTCATGGGAGAAGGCAAATTCTTGGCTCAGAAGCAACTGCCAGGTCAAGTCCTGGAGTACAGCACTTCTCAAGCAAGTTATCAATCAGGTGGGAGCCAGGAGAACGGCAGACTCTGAGTGCCCAGGTCTGTGTTGGGACCCGAGAACCAATACATCTACCAAGCACTCCTCGGGGTGCTGGTCCTGCTCCTGCACGGCAGGGGCTAGAATTCTAAAGGCATTCAGAGCTGGAAGAAACCAGGATGGATCAGGGCTCAAGCCCACCACACAGGCTTCATTCCATGAGAGTCAGAGAATTTCTCAACTGCAAAACCATAGATCCTGATCCTGGAGGCAATGGTGTGTACAGATTTTTAGAAATACCACTGGACAGTGTGCATAAGAATGTGTGTGTGTGTGTGTGTGTGTGTGTGTGTGTGTGTGTTTACAACAGGAGAAGGGGGATGGAGGAGGGCAATGTCACATGCTGTGGGTCATTTATCATCATGTCACACTAGGATGTGGGCACCAGTAAGAAAAGGCAGGCTTGGCAGCTAACCGGAGCCAACAATGGCTCAGCAGCCGAGTCCTTACAAGGAAGATCTGAACCCAAACAACACTTTTCTGGCTCCAAAACTTGGACACTTTTGTCTATACTCTGGTGTGGATAAGATGCCACAACCTGTCGCTCATATTTCCCTGAAGTTCCCATCTTAGTGAACACAGCACAAAGGTGAAGGGCAAGGAATGGCCAGTGACAGCAACGTGCACGCCTCTGTCCCCTCCACTCACGCTTCATCTGGTGGTCCTTTCCTTGGTCCAGGATCCAATATGGGATCCCAGAGCCCACTTGGTAACTGTGTCTCCTCTGTTTGGGGACAGTCCTCCAGTGTCCTGTTGCTTTGCATGACCCCAACCTACATGAGAAGTCCTGGCCACTGTTTTTTAAAGTGTCTCTCAGTTTGCCTTTGTTGGCTGTTTCTTTGTGATTAAATTCTGATTGTACATTTTTGAAAACCAAAATAAAACCAAAAATAAACAAACAAGTAAAACGCTCCAGACATGAGACACTTCTCAGGGCAGTGCCTGAAGAGAGACAGGGGTTGACAGATCTGACCCACAACAGGTAATGTTAATGTGGGTCACCTGCCAAGGTCACGGTGCCTCCCAGCCAGATCTCGCCATGGGTCACCTCGATGACTAATCCCTCTGTGACCAACAAGTGTCTGGTGGACAGACAACGAGACTGCAAGTGTTGGGAAAGGGACTCTGGTGCCTGCTCATGCTTGGTAACTGCTGCTGGGTCAGCAGGGCAGGAAGTAGGGTCAGGAGAAAGACCTGGCTGTGGGTTTGCCAACACTAACTTGCCGCAGGAAGCAACCTGCAGGAGATTGCAGCAAATCTCGGCAACAACAGCCAAGCAGCCACAGAAGGAACCTGGCCCAGGGAATGTGACTGTCTCAGTGACAATAAAAAATCCAAAACAATCAAAGCCCTCAGGTCCACGCCACGACAGGAATGCTCCACAAGACAAACTAAGCACTCCAGTGTTCCCACTTTCCAAAAACCTAGAAGGAAAGGGGGATAACTCCCTGAAAAGAAGTTTCCTTTTTCGCTCTCAGTGGAATTGGGCATGCTTAAAGAAATGTGCTGTGGGAGGACCCGTAAACCTCAGATAAGAGCAGGATGGATTCAGGATTTACAAAGTAATAAATAAGGCTATAGCTCCTAATTGCAAGGCGGGGCCAGGGCCGGCAGTGCTGGGCTGGTGCTTGGGATGAGAGTGAAGGAAAGGGAAGAGGGAGGGAGTCAGTCACCAAGCCTGCTTCTCCTGAATCTCACAGCTGCCTCTCTGCTCTGAGCCCCCAGCTCCCAGCCTAGGGAAGGATTTTCACCCCCTCATTTCCAGGGACAGCCTTGAAGGTGATCTGCCTGTCCCTAGGTATGGGGTAAAGTCAGGGTTTCACACACACACACACACACACACACACACACACACACACACGCTGCTGGGAAGAAGGAAGCAGCTGAGACTAGGAGAGGGCAAAGCCCACTTCCCTCCTCCCTCCTGCTCTGAGGCGCCAAGCAGGGAGTCCTGGGCCATTCAGAAGTCCTGACTATGAGGCCCACAAGGAGGCTGAGGCTGCCAGGCACAGGGCTCCTGCCATCTCTCTCATTCCTCTCCTCCTTCTCCTCCCCACCCCTCCTCTTCCAGGCCAACACAGTGAAGCAGTTTGCAACTGGAAAAGGGGTTGGGCATAAGTTTTTAATAATAATATCTGGGAGGAGATACCCCATGCTGGATCCCCACATGGCTACCCTTGGGAAAGTGACCTGAGGTTTCTGCTCTCAGCTTCTGAAGTCCCTGTAGACTTCCCAGAAAGCAGCAGAGCACCCAGCTCCTGAAGACAGGCAAAGCTGTTTCCAGGCTGATTCCATGTCAGGCATTATGGCCCTGGGTGGAATGGTGGGTGAGTGACGTCTTGGCGCCCATGGGTAATGTTTTGGGTGCACTGTGTCTCTGAGGAGGACATGGGAAAGGCCACCCCTGGGCCTCCTCTGCAGTCCTCCCCTCTGTGCAGAGCCATCTCTGCACCCTGAGAAGGGACCCCCGCCTCGGTGCTCCACTCTGCACATAGAGAAGTGAGGCAGGGATCACAGACCAATTGAAATCATGACAAAGGGTACCCATCTTGTTCCAAAGATGGAGGAGCCTAGGATATCCCCTTCCACAGCTTCACCTTTGCTTCTCAGTGAAGAAACTTTCTGACATTGCAACTTTTTATGTTGTACACTTTTTAGTGCTAAAACCCAAAGAGTATCCTGCTCACTTTACACCCTGAAAAATACACTGACAAATATAAATTATTATATTATTATATACAGACACATTTGTGGTGTACAGCAGGATATTTTGAATTATGTTTGCACTGTGGAACGGCTGAATCAAATATATTAATATGCAAATCTCACAACAGTATTACTGTGCATGTGGTAAGAATATTTAAGAACTATTTGCAGCAATTTTCAAGGATATGCTGTAATACACTGTTGAGTCAGGCGTGGTGGCCCACACCTGCAATCCTAGCACTCTGGGAAGCTAAGGCAGAAGGATCACAAGTTCAAGTCCAGCCTGGGCAACTTAGTGACCTAGTAAGACTCTGTCTCAAATAAAGCATACGTAGAAGGATGCTGGTGATGTAGCTCAATGTGAAGGACTTACGTTCAATCTTCAGTTAAAAAAAAAAAAAAAGGTAATGTACTATTGTTTTCTGTGTTCACCACAGGATATACGGTATTTCTCTTGAACCCATCCCTCCTGACTAACTGAATGAAACTTTGTATTCTTTCACCAACACTTTGCCAAAATCTGCCAACTACCACTCTAACCTGGGCTTCTGTACCTTCAATTCTGTGCATAAATGAGACCATGCAATGTCTTCCGTGCCTTGTCACAGTTTGTAAATAAAATTGGAAAACTGCTAAAAACTCAGTCTGTAAAAGGGTCAGGCCTCCTCTCCTGCTGCTCAGATTCCCTTACATACTGTTAGGAGGGGACACATTTTTCAGCCCCACCCCCATATCCTGAGAGAAGCCAGCATTGTGCCATCCCCCTACTGAGTCACCCCAACTGTCCCATAAGCAGGCAGGCCCTTGGTTCCCCTTCCTTAGCTCAGAGTGTGTCACATCCCAAAGTCGCTCTCTGAAGCCTTCTACCCTCTCCAGATACCTGGGAATGTTGCTGCACGTGGAGTTCTGAGGGGAGCAACCTCAGGCCACCTTATCAACACAGAACGGAAGTCCAGAGCCTCCTTTCTTTCTACACCTTCCATCTGGGTGGCCCCACAGAACCAGAAGTGTCCCCAGGTGCCCCCTCTTTTCCAGGCACACTGTGCCTGCCTAGGCCCCTGCATACCTTCCCTCTCCAGGACTGTGTCCCCTTGGTCTCCTAGACTCACTCTGGTTGGCATGTCCAACCTAGGCTTCCATCCTCAGTTCTTCTGGGGTCTCCCCACTCCCCACCCACCCCAATCTAAGTTAGCATCCCTGGAACCCAAGTCTGTGGGACCCTGTACCTCTATTATGATACCCCCTCCTGCCTCGCCTAGGGTCCAGACCGGGCAGCCAGGAGAGTGCAGGGAACAGTCTGGCTTGGGCTTCCCCTCCCTCCCCATCACCACCCTATAGCCTGAGCCCCACCCAGAATAACCAGGAAAAAGAACTTGGGCCACAGCCTCCCTCCCAGCCCATGGGCATCTGGGCATCCGGGCACCACGGGCTGCTACAGGAAAGTGCAGCCTAGCCAGGCTTCCCCGGGCTGGACAAAGAAGCAGGATGTTTCCCTCTCTGAGGTTTTGTGTTTCTGCAGCCACAGGTCTCTGACTTCATGCGTGAAAACAATTCAATTCTAATCATGGCCCAAGAACTGCCATTTCCATCAATGCTTAGGTTTTTAAAAATTAAACAGAGAAGATGGGGTAATATATACTCTCTGGAACATTATTCGGCACTGAAGAATAACAAAAATCGTGTCATTCGCAGGCAGGGAGATGGAACTGGAGACCATCATATTAAGCGAAATAAGCCAGACTAAGTTAAAGATGGAGTGTTTTCTCTCATATGAGAAACTAAACAAATAAAAATAAACATAAATGAGTGAAGGAGAGAGGACATGAAAATAGAAGGCAAATTTTCAGAGGTCATGGAGGGGATTTGGGAAAGGGAAGGAAATAGAGATGAGGGTAACATACATATGTCATATGTCTGTAGAAATATACCCAAGTGAACC
Source organism: Hydrochoerus hydrochaeris (assembly GCA_004027455.1). NCBI lineage: Eukaryota > Metazoa > Chordata > Mammalia > Rodentia > Hydrochaeridae > Hydrochoerus > Hydrochoerus hydrochaeris. Next base: position 30,554 of record PVLA01002875.1, on the reverse strand, counting down.
TCATGATTCTGCATTACCAATGTGTCCTCACTGAAAACAAACTTTTTTTTTTTCAGTGCCAGGGCTGAAGCCAGTGCCTTGAATGTGCTGGACAATTACTTTACCACTGAGCCCTGTTATTTCTTAGATTTTAATCTTTGAAAGAAGTCATATAAGTGGCAATGATTTTCATAACCCAGGAGTGCCGGCCCAGGACTGCTTAGTGTTGAGACACAGACCTCTGCTTACAATAACAGCACATATTGAAGGGATACTGGGTGATAATCCAATACATGCATACACTGTAATGCTTAAACCAGAGCTATCAGCGCCTCACTTGCAAGCATTCATGTGTATCTGTGTCTCTGTGTCGGGAAGCTGTGGACACCTGTCCTGGTTCTCTGTGGGCCATCAGAACATGTTTCTGTTCAGCGCCGCTTCTGTTATCCTTCCCTCCTCAACCCCTCACACCCCAGCCTCTGGCCACCACTACTCCACAATCTTCTTCCACGAGGGCAACGGCGTCCTCGGCAGGGACAGACTGGCTCACTTTGCACTAATTCTGCATGCTTCAGCTGGTTGTACTTCTCAGGGTCTACACAAAAGTTTTAAAAATGCATTTGTGAAGAAAAGAAGATTTGTGTGGTCATAGAGATGGACAGCATGGACATCGGCCACCCCGGTCACCTGCCGGTCCTCCCTCCAGGGTGGTTCGGCTCTGCCTCTGGCAGAGTCATCCCCTCATTCATGTGATACCGGGAACTCGCTGCATCAGTTCTTTAGCTTTCTTCCCTTTTAAAAATAATTTGTGGTTTGCATGTTTTACACAATACAGATTAGTTGGCTGGAGATGCGTTACCATCACGCCATCACTCATGGTGTTTAAAAATAAAATTGCATCTGCAAATTCTGCAATCCACACAGCGCATGTGTTTCCCTTTCAAAGTGGGGCGAAAGGCCTGCGTAACCAGTATCTTCTTTTAAATCTTACTGGAGTCTCAAGGAGTCAGTGCAGAGCACTGGACAGTGGATCGAGCTGCAGGATTCTGGTAGACTGCAAAGTCTCCAGGTCCTAAGCCTTTATCTCCCCAAACCTGTCCCTTCCAATTCAAGGGCACAGAACAGGGGAGGATCCTCAGCTTGTGAAACAGAGAAGCACACAGCCCCTCATCACAAACTGTCCCCAAGATGAGGCCCCTTGGCCAACACAAAGAGCTGCTTCCTAAAGTGAACCGTGTCTGATAAGAAACCCAAGGTTGCAACAGACAGGCCCAGGCTGGCACTGTTTCTCTGTTCGGCAGTGCTGAGTACTGAACACAGGCCTTGTGCATGCTGGGTAAGTGCTCTCTTACGGAGCTTCACCCCCAGCCCCAATGTCTGCTTTTAACAGAAATGCTGAACACCTGCCTGTTGCAATGGCTCAACCTAGACCATGCAGCTGGGCACATCCCTTAGCCAAGCCTTCTCTCTTCTCACTGTGGGAAACACATGATGTTTAGCTCTAGCCCTGCCCAGCTCCAGTCCAACCTAGCTCTGGCCTTGGACATAATAGGGGTTAAGGCATACCAGCCAGTGACCTCTCTCCCAGGTCTCCCGGGCTGTCTTCCTATCCTCCTCCCAGTTCCCTGGTGGGTCGCACCTGCCTCCTACACTCTCCTGATAGCTGTGCTGGGCAGGCCTGAGGGCTGAAACACAGACTTTAGGTTCTAAGTGAAAGCCATCCCGGACCTTGGGAAGAATCAGGCTGACCAAGGGCCCTGCTCCAGTCCTATTAACTCCCTGTTGTCAACACAAACATTTGCACAATTTTAGGACCAGCAACCAAGTTGCCCAAGACAACAAAACTTGGCACAGAGCAACACTTCTCAGAATGTTTCCTTGACAGAAAGCACTGATAATTTCACAACCAGGTCCCAACGTAGTCCCTGCAAAGTAACTGCACACCATTAGCCCATGAGAGGGCTGTTCGGATCTCTGCAAAAAAGCGGATGTTGAAGTCCGTTCAAGTTCAGAGACCTCTTATGTGTTTTTCTGGGGAAGAGGTCAATGGCTTATAGTAACTTAGGGAAAGGAGCTGCTGAGAGAGTAAAATGAGGAAGTGGGAGCTCTGTGGGGGGACTGGTTGCAAATCAGGCTGGAGTTGGGGCCACAACCTCAGGGAAAATAAGATGGTCCCTGAGGGTCCCTGGGACCCCAAGCCATGGGCCTCTCCCACTTTGAAAGTGCCATGAGGATCAGTGCTGTCTTTTTAAGCTGACTCTATTAGGTATTGAGTGTGAAACAGAGCCAAACGATCAATAGCGCCAACAGATAGTGCCAGACAGTCTCCCCTCTGCAGGCCCGCAAGGCTACCCACGTGCCGGTCACTTCCAGTGTCACCTTCACAAGGCACTGGGCCTAGGGAGAAAGTCCAGGGCACATGAAAAGTCACACAAGAGCTGATATTAATTTTTATATGATTGGGTCACAGGAAGGAGACTGGGAGATACACACAGGAAACAAACCAAGAATCAGCCTGAGCTAAAAGTAACAGGTCTCCTTTTCCTCAATGTTTCAGACAAGCCCAGATCCATGTATAGGAGACTTCTACACATCCCTCTTCTCTGCCACCAAAACAAATCTTGCTACAGTTGGGGAAACTGAGGCACAGCAACACTAAATCATCTGTGTGCCAGGCTCAGAAAGGGTCTGCAAAGGATGCAAGCCAAGTCTATTCACAGGCCTCTGCACTCAGCCACCTCTGCAAAAAACCACCAGGTGACCGGTCTTCTTGGTTACCTTAGGACAGAATGGGGCTCACGCTCTCTTCTGACCCTGAACACCTACACCTCAAGGAGCTCTGCACCCAACCTAAGTAGCCACAAAAGAATGCTCCTGACCGTGAGGAGATTCTCACAGCCAACAAAACCCTCCCTAGGAAAGGTGGTTCGGCTAAAGAATGTCAAAAGATTTAGAGAATCAGCATCCACAGATAACAAAAAATATTATTTACATATGTAAAATAATACTATCGGCATAAAGGTTAAATAAACCATTCACTGCTCCCCTCTGCCCCTGGAGTGGGCATTTTAAAAAATAACCCCTATGTTTTAACCAGAAGAATACCCTATCCTTCAGAACTGAGATCGACACTCCTTTCAAAATTTCCATACATAGGGTTAACCAAGAGAAATTATTAAGGACCTCCCACACCAGGTGCTAGGTGGGTCCCTCCTTGCAGCCCTGTGGGGTCCATCTGTCCTTGGAGGGTCTTGCCCTGTGGGGCAGAATCTAGCATGGGCACCTGGGGGCTGCAGAAGCCAGGGCCAGGGCTGGGATTGCAGCTAGTGTTGGTCACATCAGATTTACCACTGGATCTGTCAAACTGAACCCACAGAGAGCTTCTACTTGTTTTGTACTAAACAGATATTTTTCTACATGTGGAAATCAATATTATTAATGTTACGATAAAATCTCCCCAAACATGAAATCATATCAATCCTTAGTAACACTTTGCATTTTTATAACAGAGCATCAGAAGTAATGGAGGAGGGTTCACAAACCATTCACCTCATTTGTTAGACATATTTAAAAATAAATATCTATAATTAGCCATTTACACATTTCAGAGTTCATTTTTTTTAAATGCAAACCACACTCATTTGAGGAGGTGAGCAGGACCCCAGAACAAGAGGAAGGGACTCAGAATGAGCTTCTGTCCCCTCTTTATCAGAGCTCTCTCCTGAGTAAAGGGCCCTGACTCATATGCAAATTGCTACAAATTGATCCATAACCTTTGGGATCCCCAGAGCCTCTTTCCAACACAGAAATCCTTGCATGATCCCCATGATGGTCCCCCTGGCAGGTCTCAGTCCCCTGCAGGCCGCCAGCTCCATGAGGCTTCCTCCTGATATGAATGTAAGAGCTTAAAGCCAGTGCCACACTGCACTGCCTGACCCCAGCACAGAGCAGCAGGTGCTTCTTGGGGAATGACCAGTTAAACCACATCGTCATTCAACCACTGATATGGGGAGAAGAGGAGGCATCTCTTCCTATCCCTCTTTGCTTCCATCATCAAATACAACCATTACTGCTACACTGATGATCCAAAAAGTACATGTTCAAAAATCCTGTAGTAAAAGTAGTGGAGCTTATAGAAAGAGGAAGAAAAAGGGAAAGGGAGATGGAAAAAATGACAGAGAGAAAGAAAGAAAGAATAAATTAACAAAGACCAGCTCAGTTTAAAGCTAATTTAATTACTAATAAGTAAAGCTAGAGGGCATGTGGGACTTAGATAGGGTCTTACACCTCTGTCCGCAGCCCCAGTATTGACAACTGCCATAGGCAAAAGCAACCCCAGTGTTCACGGGTAAGGAAGAGGCAGTGTATGTACAGAGGAATGTTATGTGCCCTTAAAAAGAAATTTTGACATCTATTACAGCACGGATGAGTCTTGAGCATGATATGCTAAGTGAAATATGCCAGACACAGAAGGGCAAAGGTTGTGTGATTCCAACCACATGCAACCACGGTCAAGCTCATGGAGACAGCTGAATGGTATCAGGAGCCGGGGGACAGGAGATGGGCAGTGAAAGTTCATTGGACATACAGGTTCAATTTGGGAAGATAAATTAAGTCTTAGAGATGGGTGCACAGCAGTTTGAACACACTTAATACCATTGCACAGTTAAAAACGGTTAAAGCCCAGAGCCCTAGCCTAGGCTGCCCGCAGAGGTTGGTTGGGTCTGTCCCTTGGCTGTCCACCCACCCCTGCGCCCGCCCCCAGGGACCTGTGCCTGAGCACCTGCGGGAAGGAGGTGGCTGCCCTCACCCAGGTCAGGGCCCATCGAAGCAGGGGTAGGGCTGGGGGGGCATGCACTCTGTCGCACCTTCACTCTCCGTTGGCAATACTGCATTACCAAGCAAGTTTCCCAACAGAAACCAATAGTGCAATGCAGAGGTTCCCTGGGTGATTATTATCTTGGTACAACAGTTACATGTTGAGGGGTTTTCAAATTTATTTATTTTTTCCTTTTTGGTATATTCTAATTGTCTTCTTAGTGTAATTTTTCAAAGATAAAAATCTACTTCTAAGTAAAAAATGGATAAAAGGAAAATGTTGATGTTAGGTATATTGTATGACAACTTACAAATTTGAAAATTAAAAAAAAGGGAATTCAAAGTTTTGAAAACTTAAAGGTGATGTGATGGAAAGGGAGGTGGGGAAGAGGCTGCAGCTAAGTTGCAACATGCAAAACATGATGAGGGAAAACCCAGTCAGGAATACCACACGGAATCACTTCCGGGACAGGGCATGGGGCCAGCGTGAGCCCAGAAGAACGAGGTGAATGGGTTCTGCATTCTTCTCCTGCTTGCAAAGTGCTGGTGGCTGTGTGCACCACTCCAAAAGACTAACACTCCAGGGAATGCTCAACTTCTACCTTATACAAATACCAGTTCTATATTTATGATCATAATAGCACATGAGCTAATTTACATTAGAGAAATGTGTTGTCGTAAGACAGCCTGGTGTTTAACATTTCCAAGAATAGGTTTTAGGACTACTGAAAGAATTAGCTTGTTAAATCTCAGGCAGTCCAAAATTTGCATACACCCCAGCCACAAGGACGACCTGGCCCACACATCCACCCACACATATACCTATGTACATATCTGGGCTGTGTATTTACTGAGAATTACTTTGAACTGCATGCCTTGAGTTGTTCTATTTCTACTTAAATCAGTAGAGAAATTTTGATTCAGTTATGAGGGAAAAAAATAAGCAACATGAGTCCTGCCAGGAGGCTGCTGCTGTTTTCTCAGGGGGAAGGGTTGGCGTGTCTTCGGCTGCCTTTGGATGAAGCTGACGGCACCTTCTGAACTCCCACTGCAGGTCTGGAGCTGGACAAACGAGCTCTTCATTTCCCTGTGGGAATCACACGGACGGCTTCAGGCTGCCTTCCTCAGGATAAGTTTTCAGGGGTCAGGAGAGCCACCATGCCCAAAGCCCTTTCCTTACCAGCCTTTTCTAACCTTCATGATGAACCCAGGGATGTGAGAGACCAGACAGGGAGAGCAAGAAGAAGAGAAGCAGCAAAGGCAGAAGGGAAGAAGGCAGGAGCAAGCAGTGAGCCCCTCCTGGAGAGGATCAGCCTGAGAAGAGCCCAGCAGGGCCAGGCATCAACAGAGTCCATTTGGACCCGGGTCCCTAGGGAATGAAAAGGTAAGCTCACAAAATGCTGGCTTTTGGCAAATGCCAGGAAGAAACCAATCTTACAAAAGAAATACGCTGAGCAAAAGAAATATAGGCTCCAGAAAGGAAAAAAATGAAGGTAAGCTCACTTGAAGAGTCTATGTGAATAAAATCAGTTACATCTGTGCCAGTGTTGAATGGCCCCTTTCAATGGCTGGTAAAAGGATACCCTGATTGACGCTGATACTATTATGCCAAGGTAAGGGCTTTCTATGGGGCTTAGCAGAAACCTGATAATAGAACACACGATCCTTGCAAAGCCTAACAACACACCAAATAAACACAATGCCACCAGCACAAAGGGCACCAGTGAACTGTTAAGGCAGCTCGGGAACCGTGATAGTTCTTACATGCTGGAGCCACCCCCAGCGCAGGAAGCAGGAGGTGGGCAGGGCAGCATCTCTTACCAGCCATGTTCTGGGCTACAGGGACAGGGCCAGGGTCCAGTAACCATGTTTGCCAATCCCTGGAAACGCTGTCTGGCACACAGATGCTGGATGCTAAGGTGATCAATAAAGTAACTCCAAAGTATGTGACTGTATGCCCGACCTACAAGTTGATTCGCAGGATGATGTTCACAGCAATGTTGCTTATAAATACAAAAAAAAACTAGAAACCATCTAATGCCAACAACAGCAGCATGGAGAAAGAAGTCATGAAACACACGAACACAGTGCAGCAGTGAACCCGAATGAGTCACATCTGCATGTGACAGGGAAGGAAGCTGCTGGGGATACATGAAGCACCATCCCAGTGCTGTGGAGCACACTGGTGCTTGGCTCAGGGATGCAAACTTCTGGGTAAGACTCTGGAGCGTGCATGTTTCCTGGAGAGCACGAAAATGGGACAGAGCCTTCATGCCTGAGACGAGTGACAGCCATATGACTGTTCACTGTATCACAAATTCTTTGTATCTGACACATATTTTATGAGAGTTTTTTGGGGATACAGTCTCACTATGCTATCCAGGCCAGCCTCAAGTTCCTAGGCTCAATGGATCCTCCTGCCTCAGCCTCTTGAGCAGCTTAGAGAACAGCCATGCGCTACTGGGCCTAGTACATGCTAGTTTTGGGTTGACTCATTTAACAGAGATGTTTTTGCAAAAGCAGAAAGAGTCAGGGATCTGATGGTCCCCGTAGCATCGCAAGACTTCAGGGGAGGAAGAAATGGAGACCTGCTACTCCTCCGCTTTCTCCTGCCCTCACGCAGTGCAATCTGATACAGCCTGTGTGCCACAGAAGCCTGACCCCGTCAGGCAGTGGGATGGGTTCTAAGTATGCACTGCCCGCGGCTGCTCACAGAAGGCTGATTCTCAATATTTATAACAGGGCAGCCCAGAATGGGACAGCTAACTGCGGCCCCCAGGCCACACTCTGTGTGCCGCTGGCCCTTGCACAGTTGGTAATGTAAGATGATTTTGACTTTTTTCTATGGTTGAAAAATATCAAAGCAACACGCATTTCATAACATGAAAAAAATTCCATGCAGTCCAAATGTCAGGGTCCATCTGTAAAATTTTATTGGAATACAACCACATTTGTTTACACACTGCCTGTGGCTACTTTTGCTCAACAACAATACACTGAAGAGACTGTGAAGAGTCAGGTGTGGTGGCACGCACCTGTGATCACAACATGCTGGGAGGCTGAGGCAGGAGCATCTGGAAGATGAGAACAGCCTGAGCAAAACCGTATCTCAGGAATAAAAAAAAAAAAACAGGGTTATGGATGTGGGTCAGTGCCAAAGCCCTAGGTTCAAGACCCAGTATTGCAAATGAATAAATAAATAAATAAGAGAGGAGACACCATATGGTCATCCAGAAACCAAGTTAAAAAAAACAAAATCTAAAACATTTACTATCTAATCTTTGGCAGAAAAAGTTTGCTGCACCCCATACCAGAGAAACAGTTTTTAAAAATTGAGACAAAGTACAAAAAAAAACCCATAAGACCAAGTTTGCTTCTTTGCACCTCAATCCACAAAGACCCTGTAGCTGTCTGCGAGAATAGATAAGAAACTGCAACACATGCTAAATTACAAAAGTTGATCTGGAATGATCTGGATAGACCAGGAGATGAGCCCAAGAGAAACACCACTGAGAGCACACAGTGTAGGCTGTGACCAGTCCTGAAATAACACAGATCCGTCTTCTGAGCAGCCCAAGTAGAAAGATACATGATGGTGGAACAACTAACAGCATACAGCACCAGGCAAAAACATAAAACCACAGCAGGTCCTCACCACAAAGATGTCCCTCCCACCAGGTGTAGAGCTGGCACAGGGATTGGGGGTGTTTGGACGACACACAGGTGAAGGCAGTGACAGTGCTGGCCTTCCTGTGATAGCTGAAGGTGCCGTTCTACAGTATTATGAACGCTAATGCTAACCCTAACCTTAATCCTGACCTCTACCTCTAACACTATCCCTTAACTCCTAACCCTAACCCTAATTTTAAATCCTAACAGTAAACCCTCATCCAAAACCCCTAACCCGAAACCCTAACGCTAAGCATCACCAAAGCTCAGTCTGGCGGGTCTTACAGTGGGTGTAACTTTGTTTTATCAGCATCACACTTGCTCTGGCCAGGGTCTTCCTCCTCATGACGAGTATCATGGGGAATTGCATTAGACGTGTCCACACCTGAGCCAGGTGAGCTGGGCCTCTTGTGGTCCTTGGAGGGAGACATGATGATGTAGACACACACCTAGTATGCTGGGGAACAGCCCAGTGAGCTGCTCCAAGGTGTGGGCAGGGCACTAGGACAGATGACCTGTGAGCTCGCTGGCTGCAGCAGTGTGGTGAAGGTTCTGCCAACCCTTGGGGCTTCTCATTTTTTTTTCTGCGTGTGTGTGTGTGTGTGTGTCTGTGGTACTGGAGACTGAACCCAGGGTCTTCACACTAAACTATATGCCACCCCCTTTCATTTTTTATTTTGAGGCAGGGTCTTGCTAAGACACTAAGTTGCCCAAACTGGGGTCGAAATTGAGACCCCAGCAACCAGAGCAGAAAGCATCTTTCTCAGGGCAAGGACCCTCCAGCCTAGCACAAAGGTCATTCCTTCTTTTCCAGGTCAAGTCAAACCTCTGGAAGTCAAGAAGGAGTTTCCTCCAGAACAAAGATGCAGAGAAGAAAACACTCCAAGTCAGGCTTTGTGGACTAATGGGACATCCCCATATCCTCAACACCACCCAGGGCAATGGAGACAGGAAGGCGGCCCAAGACAGTTCCTTCCAGGGTTGCTGATCATGGCCAGGCAGAGCTGGGGGCTATGGCCAGCTCCGGGAAGGAAAGACCGCCATGCCTTGTGGGCTCAAGAGCCACTGTGAGCCATGACAGTGCCACAGTGCCAACATTTCCAAGGGACATGGTGGGGGGCAACACTGAGGGGATTTAACAGCATCCAGCCGGCTCTCCAGGGTCACATCAGGTTGGCACCCCAAGGGAGAGTGAAGACTGGCAGGGGGTAAGGGAGAGAAGAGAAACTGAGGGAAGGTTTGATAGCACAGGCAGAGCCATGGAAATAGGATCCATCACTACTGGAAGAACATGGGGCCAGAGCCACACCCTCTGAACTCCTGAGATAAGCAGGCACGGAGGCCTGATGTAGGGGAGCACCCCTGTCGGCACGGAGGTTCCAGACTCAGCTGAAGCATCAGCACTGTCAGGAAGATGAGGCTCACAATGACCGGAGCAGAGGACCGTGGGGTCAGCAGGAACCTGAGCCAGAGGGCCAGGTCTAGGCCATGGGCAATTCACAGAGAAGAAAAACAATGGCAGAAAAAAGTGACCAAGGTGGTGGTGGTAGTTAAACTTGGACCAGGAACTAATTATGTCACTGAAACAGGAACCTCCTTGATGACTTGATGACTGGCCTTGAGTCAGACGAAAGACATGGTAAAGTAACAAGAGAGAAAAACTGCTAACTCTGGTCAGACGTCATTTGATGCACATTGCAAGAACTTGGTTTTTTTATGTGAAGCAAAATTTACACATGATAAAATTCACCCACTGCAAGTGAGTGACTTTTAGGAAATGTACAGTTATGTGACCATTGCTACAATCATGCCCCCCAAATTTCCCACTGCTCATTTACAGTGGATCCCTCTTCTCACCCTGGCCCCAACCTCCAATTCACTTCCTGTCTCTAAAATGATATGCAGGAACATTTTAAATCAAAATATATAGAACTGTGTTTGGATTTATTATCTTTCCTCCCACTGAAGACACTCGAAACACCCAAGAGCTACTTGAAGAGAAGCAGGCAGTTTTATTTTTAGCCTGTACGACTCATCCTGTGCACCGTTTCCCTCCCACCTCTTTCCTCACTGGAGCAATGGATTATGCATGTTGGTATTTGTGGTATATTTTGGCTTGTAAATCAGACATGTAGCAAGTGAGCACCATGCAAAGTCAAATATGGTGTCCTCTCAATTTTAGATGTTTCCTGGACACAATAAACCATTTAATTCCAATTAAGCCTTCACTTTTATTTTATGGGCAGACATCACCGAGAAAGCTGACAACCATCACAGAATGCACACGCTCATACTTGAGTCCTCGGAGCCTGCTCAGCTGTACCGCTTGCGGCTGGACACTCAGAGCATTGGAACTACAGCAATGTCACTAAGAATCCCCGCTGGGAAGGTGCTGGTTTCACCAAGCTTCCATGAGACCTGGTTTTTCTGCCCTACAATGAGGCACAGGGATAAGAAATTTCACCTCTGTCCTTTCTCCAAATACTGTTCCTTCTCAGATGGAGAGCATGGTCTGCAGGCTGCTCCTGAATTACCTGCTGTCCTCCACATGCTCCATCTCCTTCTTGGGACTCTTCCTACCCCTGGGCCTTTGCTTAGCTGCTGGGCCTTTGCGCCCTCCCACCATGGACCATGGCTCACCCTCATGCCCAGGGGGAATGTGAGTCCCAGGTTCCTCCTTCTCTTACCAAATCCCAGCAAGGTACAGGCAGCTGAGGGTGCCCAGGCCTCCCCTCTTCACCCTGCCTCATTTCCATCTAAGTCCACCTCACCTTCAGTGGACAGGGTGGGCCCACAGCTGCTGCCCCCAGCAGTCCCACCGTAGGACATCATCCACAAGTCTTCCTCAATCACACAGGGTCAGAGTGGCCACCTCTCACCTCCTTCCCCTAAAAGTGAGGTCCTGGGGCCCAGTGCTTCTACTGCAGCCATGGAAAGAATCCAGCCAACCTGTGGTCCTCACAGTTGTGGAACTCTTTTTGTACCTTTCAGTGACCTGGAGCAGTGTCTCTCACAGGAGACAGTTCTGTCCCCAAGAGCACTATCACAAGGCAATGGCTAGAGACATTTTTAGTTGTCATACTGGGGGAGGGGGGGGGTCCTCACCTGGTGAGGAAAGACCAGGAATTCAATAAACATCATACTGAACACAGTCCCGTCCCCACAGCAAGAATGATCTGGCTCCACATATCCCTAGAATGTGAAACCACAATCATCACAAAATGAAAAATCAAAACAAAACAGAAAAGCCAGCAGCCCCAAGGCCAAAAGACCCTACTGCAAAGCATGGTCTTTGTAAAAGTGTAGCCAGGCACCTGTCACCCCAGCTACTTTGGAAAGATGTGACAAGAGGGTCACAAGTGTGAGGCCAACCTGAGCAATTTAGAGAGACTGTCTCAAAATAAAATAAAAAGGGCTGGGAGTGTAACTCAGAGTTAGAGCATCCCAGGGTGTGATCCCCAGTACTGAAACAAACAAACAAACAAACAAACAAACAAACAAACAAGTAAATGCTCTTGGAGGTTGGAGGCTCTCAGCAATGCGCTCTCTCTGAGACGTCAGTGTCTACACTTGTGTAGGGTCTGCCTATGGGAAGGGAGAGACGGGTTCACCCAGGGGAAGTGACCAGAAGGTAGAGATGAGGCCAACCTCCCAGAGGAGGAAAACAGCACACGAAGGCTCTGAAAGCATGAACTGAAAAGAGCCAGCAGCAAACACCCTTGTCCTGTACGCATCTCATCCTATGCTCATTTAGGGACTGCCAGGTAGAGAAGAGAGCCTGGTGACAGGGACTGGGAGGTCATGCTTGGTCCAGGCAATGGTTTCCAACATGGATTTTTTTTTTAAATATGTAGTACTGGGGATTGAACCGAGGGCCTTCTACTAAGCTACATCCCCAACAATTCATGTATTTATTTTGACTTTTTCTTTTGAGACAAAGTCTTGCTAAGTTATTCTGACAGGGTTTGAACTTGCAATCTTCCTGCCTCAGTCTCCTAAAATATTGAGATTACAGGTATGTGCCACCACACGGTGCCTCACTGTGCTTTAGCTACTGCCAGTCCCACTCCCTCCCACCCCAACCCAGAAGTACCTTTTTATCAACTTCACTTGTGCTCCTCTGTAAGATTTCATTTCTGGAGAGGTTTCCTTGGCAAAAAAAAGTTTAGAACTATGGGTTCAAGCCAATGTATCGGGATAGATGCATTAAGATGGCAAGAAATAGGAACCGGCACTGGCTGATGGCAGCAGACAAACACTTTGTCCAAAGAACAACAAGGAGCTCGGGGTGGACAATGAGAAGCAAGAAGCAAAGGTGCCTCAGAACTGGCATGGGAAGGACCCCTCTGCCATGATGCCCACCTTGGAATCCTGCCTATGCAGCCAGCAGTACCAGCCCTGGGCACTGCTCTCTGTCACCAGTCACACAGGCTCTGTTGTCCCCACAGCTAGACTGAGCTCTTCACAGGTCTTATACTTAGATGTCACTGGCCCCCAATCAAGATCACCATAAATGTCCCAAACAAGCAGAACCAGAGTCCCTGCTGCAAAGAATGCTGGGAAAGTAGAGCTACAAATGTGTAACTTCCCACATGGGCGGTGGGCTCTGCTGCCCACCAAGACTCACAAAGAAGGAATAAGAAGATTTTTCAAGCACAGAAAAGGATCCAAAAGAATAATAGTGGGAAAGAAGGGCACCAAGGACCCTCAAGAAGGTGAAATGTAGTGAACACAGGGCAAAGAGGGTACCAAATACTATTTACATTTTTTGTTTAAGTACAAAAACTAGGACACCAAAAAATGAGCTTCACAATTTGGCCTTGAACTATGCACAAGACCAAAATCAAGGTCCCCATCTCTGACTTTAGCAGCCAACAGGCCATTTGGAAACCTGATCAAAATAAGAGACATTTCAGGTTTTTACCTGGACTGCTCTGAGATTAAGTCAGATGTCAGGTACCATCAGGCTTGGCTAAAACTAACTACAAAGAAATTACTCAGAAGGCAGGGTAAAGCCAGCCACATACAGATCATGTTTCTGACTGTACTTACACGTGAGAAAGTAGGGGCAGCAAAGATGCAATTAACACTAAAGATAAAGATCTATTTTAAAAAGAGAGTATATTTATAACCCACACTGTGTGGGTGGAGATGAGAGCAGACATGACTCTGGTCAGACACATGAGGATGCCTGGGCGCATGAGAGGCCAAAAGAGGGTTATAAAAACGAGACTGCATCAGTGATGTTTGATCATGAAAGAGAAATCCAAGGTTGCTGATCTCAAACTCAACCTGTAACACGGTACGACTAGCTGCTAGAGGTGTTCTACACAAGTAAAATTAACTTTGAGTTTAAACATTTATAACTTAGAGTCACTACTTTCTTTTTTAGAAAAACTAATTTATGCCTTAAAAATCTGAAGCATGGGAAAAGGTTACTTAACTGGAAGGTTAATTAGTATGAGAATAGGGGATGGAAGATTGAATTGAAGTCTCTAAGTGCATAAAGAGAACCTATAAGAGGTTCTGATCAACATGTTTAGAAAAATGGGCTTAAGTTAATAAGTGAGTGGTGTGGTTTGAATGTGTCCCCAAAGTTCATGTGTGCCAATGTGATTCAGTGAAATGTGTTGGGAGGTGGTAATGGGGGTCTGTCCTCATGAGCAGTCAGTGTCACTCCCTTGGGAATGAGTTAGTCATGGAGATTGTGAGGTTGTCACATAAGCAAGCTCTGCCTGCTCTTTCTCTCCTCCTCTCCCACTTCCGCCAAGGAATGGTGCAGCATCAAGGCCCTTACCCGGTGCTGGTGCCACATTCTTGGACTTCCCAAACCCACAAACCATGAGCCAAACAAGCTTTTGTTCACTGTAAATTAGCAGGTCTCAGGTCTCTGTTTCAACAGCAGAAAAGATGTGATTACAAAGGAGTAAGGGTCATAGCAGCATGGTAACCAGGACAAGTAAACACCAGGATGGATCTCTCCTGGGGGTCAGGTGGGTAAATGTGGGACAGGCACAAGGTACTTCTCACTAAGCAGCTGTCAGAAGCCCAAAACTAGCTGGAAATCTCAAGAATACACATTTTTGTACATTCAAGATACCACCTCTTCCAAGCACAGGTCTAAGGACACACGGGTGACGCTTACACTGGTTATGTATGGGGGCGGGGATGAAGAAGAAAACACATCTGAAAACTAAAACCACACAGAAGCAGAGACCTATGCTGCCAGACAGTGGGGTCCCAAGCAGTGGAGTCTAAAGACCCAGCTGTTCACAGCTGGGTTCAAAGGAGGACGAACACACACCTACCTTTATCTATGGTGGCTTTGGCATTGTCCTGTGGTAGGTGCTTCTTAAAAGGTCTTTCTTGGCCCAGGTATCTACGATTTGTAGATACTGAATAAAATTTTTAAAGCTCACTTTTCATTATAAATCCTGCCCTATACTGTACATTACATTTTAGCTACTGTAAAAAGTGCTAAGCTTCCACTCATAATACATAACTTGAACATAGAAATTGAGAATACCACACACTTCTCAAGGTTGTGGTCAAAGCCCAGATCAGACACAGTGCTCCAGCCAGAATCATGAAGCACACCAAATGGAATCTCCCCAGGCAGGGACCCACTTCTGTAGGATGCTAGGCACTTTTTTCTATCACAAAGAAATTATTCCACACACTGTCCCTGTAATATGATTTCATGGTTCCAAGGAGCAGGAACAATGGACAAGATAAAAGGAAGTCAGCACAAGGAGCTCTGTATTTTTTTCATCAGCTTGGAAACAGGATTAAAAGCAGCCCACCCAGATTCAAATAGATATTTCTCCAAACAAGGAAAACAAATGGCCAATAAACACATAAAAAGATGCCAAACATTGTTATTTATTAGGAAAACCAAATTTGAGCCCTCAATGGGATACCTCTTAGCATCCACTAGAATGGCAATAATAAAAAAGACCATAACAAGTGCTGGTGACGTTTGTGGGAGAAACAAGAGCCTGTATGCACTGCTGGTGGGAATGTAAAATTGTATCAGTATGCTGGAAAATGCCCAAGCAGTTCTTCAAAGTGTTAAACACCAACTGACCATATGGGTCTCACTGTTTGGTTTTGTTCTGTTTTGTTTTATTCAGTGTTCTGATTGGTTTCATTCTGTTCCATTTTGTTTGATTTTATTATGTCTGATGGTATGGGAAGCACTTTTCAAGATAACAAAGAGTCATTGTTGATTTCCTATTATCTCATTTTGAAATCCTGTATCATTTGCACTATGTTGTTTTGATTAGCTTTATTTTGTTTTATTTTGTTTTGTTTTAGTCTCTTTAAAAAACACTTTCAGCCAGGGATATAGCACCTACCTGGAAAGTACCAGGTCATGTGTTTGATCCCTGGTACCAAAAAATAAAATACACTTCCATTCGTTTATATTGATTGATTTTAATCTGTTTTGTTTTATTTGATTTTATTATGTCTGATGGTAGGGACAGCTATTTTGAAGAAAACAAGAAACATTATAGTAGCCATTGTTGATTTTCTATTGTCATGCTTTGAAGTCCTATATTGCTTTCATTGTTCTGTTCTAATTAGCTTTATTCTGTTTTGTTTTGTTTGATTTTATTCTCTTTAAAATAAAATTTTAAAAAATAATAATTCTGCCCTTGAGCAGTCCAGCATTCTTGACTCACTGGATGGTGGGATGGGGTGATTCTCTCCAGGGCTAACTGAACCTACTGATAGTCAGTACATCTGACAGACAGGGTCTCCTCCTATGAAGCCCTCGCTCTTCATACTTTCTAGTTAGAGAAAGGTCCCCTCTCTTCATCTCCTGCTCCCATCTCCAGTTTTAAAGATGGGCAACCTTTATATCCAAAAGTGCTGAGGATCACAAGTTCACGGTTAGCCTGGGGAACTTAGCAAGAGTCTGTTTCAAAGATTTTTTTAAAGCGGGGGAGGGCTGGGGATGCAGCTCAGTGCTAGAATGTTTACCTAGTAGGTACAAGGCCCTGGGTTAAATCTCAGCACTTAAAGATAATAATAATATAAACATAAGAAAAATTATTTGGGGTCAGGTTACTTTTGCCTGCTCTACAATCACTTATCTTGACTTCCTGCAAGTTCACTTAAATTCTTTAAGATATGTTCCCTTGCCTGTAAATTGGACATGCTTCATCCTCCTCTCTGGGGCACTTGGGTGAAGTAAATGCTCAATAAATGTGAATAATACTCTTTTCATAGTTTCATGCTGCTGTGATGAAACTGAGCTCCATGCACATGGTCCCTGCCCCTGCAACGCCTGCAGAGCAGATGGCATTAATGAGCAACCATGGGAGAAAGACCTCTGTAGTTAGGAGCACAGGAGAGAGGCCTCCTAGTTGGGTGCCTCTCAACATATGTCAGGGAAGCCAACTTAAGCTGGCTTCACATAGTCCTTCTCAATCTGACCTTTCTACAGTCGTTCTAGAGGACATCAAACCCTGAACAGCAGACAGGCACTAGATTAAATTGGCGCCAAAGTTTGACAAACTTGTGTGTCTATACTGCCTATAGTCAAGGGCAAACGTGAAGTGCTAGGAGAACACCCTGACCTGGCCACTGTGGAGGACAGAAGTGCAGGGGAGATGAATCCAGCTCTTTTTTTTTTTTTAAGAGGGCAAAAGAAAACATTACAAAACAGAACAAAGCAGATCAGAAGAACACAATGTAAGTGACACAGATTTCAAAGCAAAACAACAGGAGATCTACAGTGGTTACCATAATGTCTCTTGTTTTCTTCTAAATAGTTGTCTATATCCTCACACACAATGAAGGCATCAGAAACAAAATAGTATAAAACTGATCAAAACAGAATAATGAAGGCACTACAGGCCTTCAAAACCAGACAATAAGAAAATCAATAATGGCTACCATAATGTCTCTTGTGCTCTTCAAAATAGCTGGCCATACCTTCATGCATGTTGAAATTAAATAATACAAAACACTAAAACCATTCTGAAGAAAAGAATAAAAGCATTACTGGATTTCACAGCATGAAGATAGGGAATCAGCAATGGATACCATAATGTCTTTTTCTTCAAAGTAGCTGTTCATATCATCATGCATAATACAATCAATCCTCGTAAACTGTTTAGAAGTTCTAGGCATGTATAAGCCTCTACATGTACACCTATCCTTACTGCATTAGAGGGAAAAACAAAACAAAACAAATTACTAAAAAACAAGAAACAAAAAAGACAACAACAGCAAAGAGCTCAAAACAATGACAATATAGGCCTTCAAAACAAGGTGATTTGATTATTACCTGCCTTTGAAGTTTTATACTGTCTACAATGTTTTATTTTTACTAATATTGTTATTTACTGGTATACTCAATTATACTGCTATATTCAATTATGCCTGATGATATAGACATTCTATTGAAAATAAGAAACAACACAGTAATCATTGTAGATCACCTTGTACTGTGGTTTTGTATGACTTTTTGGTTTCATGTTTTTATAGGAATTTGTTTTGTTTTGTCTTGCTAAGTTTTGTTTTTCCCTCTAATACAGAAAGGATAGAAATACGTGTAGAGATTCATGCATGCGTAGCTGTTTACACTCTCACTTTTTGTGAGAGTTTACACTGTTTGACTATCTACTTTGTATGCTTTAATTTTGTAACTTGAACAACTATTTCTAAGAGGACAATATGTAATTTATTAACTAGTGATTTCTTATTGTTTATCTTTTTTTTTGGAATTCTGTATTATCTCTAACCTTTACATGCTTTTTTTTCTCTTTAAATAAAAATTTTTTTAAAAAAACAAGGTGGTAGAAACATAACTATGGTTGTTATTTTACATAGTGATCTTCAAAAAAGTTCCTCAGATTACCAGACACAAACATGCAAAACTGTTCCAATCCTATGAATGTTAACTGTTTTGTTCCAAGAACTAATAGAACTTGTAGCACAATCGTCTCAGCTATCCTAAGTGTGTTTATACTAACTTAGATATTTTTTCTTTTCCCTTCCTTTTTTCCCCCTCCTTTTCACTGAGATATTATTTTCCCCCTTTGAGCAGATTCTTATCCTTTCACCGAATTTATTGAGGATTTTGTATCTTATGTTCTCCTACCATTTCAATCCCAGCTTTTGAGAGCTGGACCATACCTACTGGCCTCCCAAAAAGCTGCTCCTCTTAACAGAGAGGAAAGTGCCCTCCAGGAACTTAGAGCTAGCTATCTCTAGACTTTAACTGTGAAATGAACACTGCAAAATCACCTCTTTGGGAAAATCTCAGAGGAGTATGTCCCTCCCAAAACAGCCAAGAAGGAACCCCTAGAGCAAGTCTTCCTAAATTATCTTACTCTAGCCTGTACTATGTCCCCTATGAAAATGCACATATTGAAGTCCTAACCGCTAGTAACTCAGAAATGTGACTATATTTGGAGATAAGGTCTTTAGAGAGGTAATTAAGGTACAAGGAGGGTGTTAGGGTGGCCCTGATCCAGTATGGCTGGTGTCTTACAGGAAGAGGAAATCTGAATGCAGACAGGTAGAGGAAAGGCCACATGAAAACACAAGAAGATGAATGCTATGGTCAGAAGTCTCATCTACACTTCTGGGAGAGGAGCCTCTGGGAAAAAAAACCAACACTGTGGACATCCTGGCCCTGGACCTCTTATTTAGCACTATGACATAATAACCTTTTGCTGTTTAAGCCATGCAACCTGTGGCACATCACAAAGGAAAATGCTGGCAAGTCCTGGTATTAAGTAAAAGTAAAAACTCATTCTTATTTCACCATTTTTATTTCTGAATGGTATAACAGATTTTCTAAGGAGACCTGGGACAATGTAGCAATGGACTCTTGACTTTATAATTAGTAACATTTTTTTAAAAAGAAATGAGGGTGGGTGAATAACAACCTGCAGTCACTCCCAGGGTATGCAATGTACATACACAGCGAATAGTGTCTCTAAACTAAGTATCTCAAGTACAGGTACTAGTGTCTTAAAAATACAACAGATGTTCTCCTAACCAATCTCTACTCAAGGGACCCACTGTACTCAGTCCTTTGAAAAGCATGCCTCAGGAGGCCTATGGCACGCTGAACACCCCCAGCTGGATGTGGATGCATAAGGTCACCACGCCCTTTACCCCAAACCAACAGTGTCTGTTCCTGGATGGTTAACACCAGTTGTACGCATTACTATGGTTTCCCAAAAACAGGAGCACAACTGATGAACCGGAAGTATGAGCAGAAAGAGAAGTTGTTTCTAAGAAAACAAGATGAATGGTTATGAAGTTTTTATAAAGCAACTTGTGTAAGAAACTGGAGTCAAAATAGGTGTGGGCAAGACAATTGTAAAAGACCAATAAGTCATAAAAATATGATACCCTACACCCAGTTTGCTTTACAAATAGCCTTGCTCTATTTTGAAGAAACAAACTACAGGAAACATACACATTCACACACACAACAATATAATTATATATTTGCACACTTAGGAAAGATCATGACCAACGGAACATAAATCAAGTGGATTAAGAGGATGTGTAAACTGGGTGTGGTGGCACAAGTTTGAAATCCCAATGTTTTGGGAGGCTGAGGTAGAAAGATTCCAAGTTTGAGCCCAACCTGGGCAATCTAACAATTTAGCAAAACTCTATCTCAAAATAATCTATAAAGAATGGCAGGGAATAGAGTTGAGTATGCAGATTAGATGAGTAAAACACAAAAATGCAGAAAAGTTCACTGAACTGAAAGTAGCTTTTTATCAAATGTTAGACCGGTTGGACTGTAACCCTGGCTCTATCACATAAAAGCCATATGATCCAAGGTAAAGTTCTCAGCTTCCCTGAGCCATCTCTTCTATGTCTATAAGAAGGGACAACCACAATCTCATATGTGACACAGTTAAGCCCCAGAATACAGCCATTATTCATGTTAAGTTTTTGCTTTTACCTAAGCACAGCTGCTACTACCAACTGCACAGGACAAGCCAGCACCATCAGGTGCCAGGGTCGGATGTGATATATTTTACTGTTTAAAATGAGACCTCGGATTTTAAAAGACCAGGAATCATTCTGTAAAAAAGCCAGAGTATAATGACATCATGATCAGAAGCCTCCCACATAGGAAGGAAAGACCCAAGTCCCCTGGCAGTTAGGTCCAAGGCCACACCCAGTCACAGGTACCTGGGAACCACCCAACTTCTTACTTTTCCCACTGAAGAAGAAAGATTTAAAAAAGAAAAGAAAAAGAAGGAAAAAAGGCTGAACTTGCACAATGAATAATATATTCTGGAGAAATTTTCTTTGAACATGGTATCAGATCAATATTTTAAAAGCCAATAATGCACCTGCAACTTCCCTCCATAAAAGACACCATGCTTTTAGCATTAGCTGAAAAAGACAAAATACCAGTTTAACCTTCCAGTTTTGAGTTGAGCAAACAAGATGCCAGGTCCCAAGAACTGCCCAACACAGGAGACTGTGGCTGTGGCCGGTGGGATGGCACTCTTTCCACAGAGTGCTCCATTTTGGCCTCCAGATAAAGCAACTGAAGGCTTAACAGCTTAATCAGGTGATAGCTGAACCAAAATAGAATTCTCAGGAAACTGAGGATGGTTGGAAGCATACAACACACGGACACTAGTTGGAGAACTGCAGCCAACAAAGCAAACCCAGGATTTCTTCATAAAGAGTGTGGAAGAAGGGTCAAGGATTTTTCTTTAAAAGGACACATTTACCTTGGGGATACCTCCAAGGGCTCCTGGCCACTTGAGCCCATGTTTGGCAGCTGTCAATCAAAATACTCCAGTAAGAACTATGGCCTTATGACAAGGAAGAGGGTTAGTACAGGTCTGACTCCAAGTTGGTCTTAAATATCCAACAGGAAAGTATTGGAAGTATTACCCCAAAAGGGGAGTAATTAATAATATAAAAGCAAAAAAGCTAGGCTATGTAGAAAAAAGGGGGCTCTAAGCACTACGCCATACTGGCCGTCTCCAGCTATATCTGCATCTCAACTTAGAGCTGTAAGACGTCATGAGTCAGCTTCTCTTAGTGTATTGATACTATGCTATTTTAATGTACTTTCAAGTATCTCTCAGGTAAAGATTCCGGCTTCTTGCATAGGTGTGCCTATAGTATAGAAATGCCAATGGAAATATTCTAGCTTCTAAGTTAGTTGCTTTTGTGACATAATATCAATTTTTGCTCACTACTGCAGACTATGTTCATATTCTCTGAGGTCTTTACCTCCACAAAACAGAGGCCAAATTCAAGGTTCTGAGCCCTGTAGTTAAGAAGTTTAATGACACAATGGTCACACAGAAACATAGATGTCTTTATTTAATGTATTCCTTTTCTATTTTTATGATTACAATAGGAAAAAATTGGATTTCTTATTGAGAAAATTGGGAGGAGTCTATATGCTCCTAAACTCTACCTATTAATTTAAGTAAATATCTCAAAACTAGTAGAGGTCACTATTAAAGATAAAAGGTTTATGCCAAATACTGCCTGATTTTTTTGTGACTTCTACCAATTTTTAAAGCCACTATTAAACAGTATTCTACTTTTAAATTTTGCTGCCTGCTTGGTTAACATTGCCCTCTTTTCCAGAGTACCAATGAATGATTATTCATTCAACAACACCCTGTCCCTCCCCGCAAAAAACAGAAAAAAACATAAAAACAAAACAAACAACAGAATCTATCTTCCCATGTCTCTTTTAGATCAGCCAAGTGAAACTTCTGACCCCTGGCTAGGCAGTCAGCATCCCCTCAGCCTGAAGCAGCCACAAGATGAATCTCTGACCACTCTTATTCTTAAGAATAACATCAAAGTCTGAGGAAAGAATGAGGTAGGAGAGAAAAAATAAAAACAGAAGAGATGTGGCAAACTATGATTTAAATTTTTTACTTTTAATAAGACTGCATTTTCAGGACATAAAGGTACCTAAGACTGTCCACATCTATATTCCCTACACCTCTAGGACCATCACATCCACTATCCCTTAAAAATACTGTAAGTCCATAAATTATTGTAGTTAATAAAACCAAAAGGCAGAAATTTGACCTTAAGATAGAGAAACAGATTCAAAGGTTTCTAAGGATGCTTTCAGGCAAAGATCTTATTTCACTCATCTTTTAAAAAAATACACTGCACCAGATATTTCTCCTGTAAAATAAGCCATTATCTTTCTACCATTCCCTTTTTCCTGTAAACCAGACCCTAACTTTGTATAGATTCACAAAATCTGCCAATTTCTACAACCACGAACACATAATTATTCCTAACTCCGGCCTGTAATGCCCTTCCGTCTATTTCTTCAAGTGTGTGCTTTTTAAGTTCTGCCTAATAAATCCCTTTATGTCTCTTAAAAACAGTGGACTAAGCTTCATGAGTCACGAAGATTCCTGAACGTTTGCTGAGGCCCAGCAGCCTATCTGTGAGAGCCAGGAACTTCTGTGGTATCTCCTGGCTTTTCTGATGTGAGCTACATGCAGGCCATACTGTCTAAAATGAACAAGTCATGATTTTATTAGTGAAATGCATCATTCTATTTGCTAGTGGCAGAGATTATTATTAGGAAATGCTGGGACAAAACCCTCTGCTTCATAAGCAAGATGACTGCTTTTGGGAATCACAGATGATAAGCCTGACTAGGGACCCTGCTTGGACCCCATTCCTGAACCAGATATGTGTGTGTCACCACACACCACAGCCTCCTGACCTCAAGCCCTTCACTTCATATAGGCCAGCCCCTCCTGACTACTTACCTTGTCCTCCCCCATCCTCCCGACTGAGGCCCAGGTCTGTGTGCAGAGCCACATAGACTGGTACCTGATTTCAGAGCTCTGAACCCCTTTGACAAGATTGTCTTCCTCCCAATACCAAGCATCACCTGGCAGGTACCTGGTGAAGGGGCATCTGCCTGATCCAGGGCTAATGTCTCTGTGCCTCTAACCTCATCAGCAGTGTGCAGAGCAGGTACTCAGTAACAAGGAACAGAAGAACTGACATCACATCTTCTGATAAAGTCACCTAGAGTCCCAAGCACAGCCTTGTTCGGCAGGCAACAGATTCTAAAAAGCATATGCGGCCTTGTCAGATGCCCCATCTGTGCATAAGACAGACCAGAGCCTCTCACTCCACTTGCTAAGGACTCAAGACCCCACACTCATTGGGCCCAGCAGGACAGCAGGGAGGGTGAGGTCAGCCAGGGAGCCCATAGTGTCTTAAATGGCCTGGAGCCTTCAAGGGACCTCAGGGCACTTCAGACAGGCGACTGCCTAATCTGCACACTCTCCCACATACAGGCAAGTGTGCAGTTTCACCTCCAGAAAGGCCCCTCTCTTCCCTGGGCACCACTTCTGATCCTGTGCAACGTCACAATTCTGCACAACTCTACGCAGGAACCTACTTCACCGGCCTCTACCTCTATCTCTATGTGGCCCCATCTGCTATTACACAAGAGCTCTGGAGGCCCCAAAGAGCAGGGCCTGCCTCCCTCTATACTCAGCCCTGCCATTCCAGGCCCTGGCCTCAGAGCTGGGCCAGGGCCTCACAGGCCCCACACACTGCACCTGTCCACACTGGCCCTGCTCACCACCAGCAGCCACTGCAAGTGCTATCTGACCCCTCCTGTCCAAGCAGGCTTCTCTGCAGTGTCCTCCATCATGCTGGCAGGACTGGTGCCCACCTGGAGCCATTTATCTGCTTTCAGGCCCATCTGTCTCCCACCTAGAATAGAAACCAGATGATCATGGCCTTGATCTGTTCACCATGCAGGACACACAAACTGGGACTTACAGAAGACTCCCAAAAGTGTTGTATGAATGAATGAATAGTAAAGGAATGGATATTCCCTGGGGGAACTATCAAACCCTCAGAATCAGAACGAAAACGGCCAGACTTTGTTGAAAAAGCAAAGTACATAACTCCTTCCTGTTTAGTGAAATAAACCCGGCATGGAGCCTTCCTGGGGCTCCCTTTCACATACAGCCCCTCCTAGGAAGCCGTAGCAGTCCTACTGCTGACTACCTTTCTTTCTGGAACCAACCCAGAGCTACTTGGCTCAAAAAGCCGGAACTCCGCCTTGGAGTTGAGCCCAAGGTCACAGACTCACAGTTGAGAGCAGGGTGGAAGGGGCCTAACACCCCCTGGATGCCTGGCTAGGAGCCCCATCCTCTGAAAGAACAAATACAGGAAGGGAGCAGAGGCCTCCAGAGCTCAGGGTGGTCCCCGGGGTCTAGGTGAACCCCTCCTTTCCCGAGGCCCTGACAGCTGGCCAGCCTAGGACCCCACATGGCGGAACCAGTGGGCGGGCGCCAGGCTGCCTGGGTCAGAAGCAGGACAGCGGGCTTGTGAAAAGGCAGGCCCAGTCCTAGATGTGAACTCACAGCTCCAGCATCAATGGTTCCAAAGGTCACATGAAGAGATTTAATCCTTGTGAGCCTCAGTTTCCACAAGTATCAACATTTGCCATTTCTACTTTAAGAGGATTGTTTCCAGGGGTTATAACCGGCTGTGTCTGCCTATCTTTCAGTTGCCCAGATGAGCCTGTTACTCATATGGGAAAAATACAACTTGATATCAATCAAGCTCTGTGACAAAGCCCAATAAAAGCTGGCTTATCAGGCTGTTCTGAGGCTGGGCCATACCAGTGGACCCACATGTACTCGTTTCTGCAAAGCAAACAGGCCACGCTGACATGAGCTTATACATGTGTGCAGCCGGACTTCAACACATATTTGTCAATGAGTAAGTCCAATGACAAGATGGGCTATGTCTAGATTGATCCCACTCATCGAGTTTGATTAAACTAGCATCTCTCTTCTTCACAACCAGGCATCAGTCAACCTTAAGCTTTGAGACTGCAACTGTGGCAGAAAAGCAGACTGAAACCATCATGAAGTTAACAATTTTGACACAGGAGTTCCCTCCCAACATAGGCTGTGAGGAAAACGAGCAGGTTGTTAAATCTCCTTTTTTTTTTTTTTTTTTTGAGATTATCTGTCAGCTCTCTCATGGAGCAGGCTTTCATCTTGCTAAGAGAGAATAATTATTCAGCAAAAAAAAGTTTGAAAAAGTCTTCATTCTTAAAGTCTTCATTCTATGTGTTCACTATCACTATGTTTTGCAAGGATAATTAGCAAAAGCATTCCTCTTGCAGTCTTGCTCCACAAATACTGAACAAAGAAGAACATTGCCCAAGACTGAAGTTTGGCAAAAGAATCTGATGAAACCTATTAGTTCTGTGCCACCAACACGGTGTTCCTGAGGGCTGCTGGTGACTCTATAATTACCTCGCTCTGTGCTCTTCTACCTCAGGCTTCACAGGCAAAACACGTCATCTGCCAAAGCAGCAGCCTCTCAGAGCAATAAGAGACTTCAGCCTTCCACCCACACTGGTACCCTTTAGCCTAAAAAAAGTCACCTGCTGAAGCAAAGTCGCAGAAAGGGTAGCTCAGAACTAACTAGTCCCTTCGTGAAACTATCTAAGTGCTGCTTTGAAATGCTTTTACAATGGATTTACTAAGGAACTGACTGGCACATGATTTGGCAAGGGGCCTTGATTCAGCAGGGGCTGGGACGCCTAAGCCAGGGGTAGGACAGAGAAGCTGCTCTTACCAATCACAAAGTGCTTGCAACATGTATGGGTCTAAAGTTAGAAGGTCTAGGTCCTCGTCCCAGCTGAGTCATGAATGAGTTGCATTTCAGACACAAGTCACTGCCTTCTTTGCTTTTAGTTTTTTCACCCAGAGTTGGAGAATCATTAATAAAAGCAATGGTTACCCACTTCCCAGAAGTAAGAGAGAAATCAAATGAACGTGAAAGCTGTGAGAAACTACAAAGGCACACTCAGAAGTCAGGGACCTTTTCTATTATGTTTATACACATGTGGAATAAAAACCCTGTGGAAGATCACCTGTATCCATTCTTGCTCATACTAAATTGTTTCCTCCTGCTAATACAAGGAACAGCTAGATTGTAAAAGACGTCTGTGAATCAGGATGAGCATGCATGTCTTGGAGAATGGGCACTGCTGTCTGTCACCAAGGACCTGGGAACCACTCTGTGAGCGCTTTCAGTGACCTAGGACAGCCACACAGGCAAATGGCCCACCTACCTCAGCTCTGTGGGGGATCACACCCTAAGCCTATTACTTCCTGTGTGCCAGACATAATGTCCTAGGAGTGTCCAGAATACTGACCGCACTGTGAACAGGTACAAGGAGCCACAACTCACAGAACAACATATGCAGCCAAATGTGAGGACATGCTGAAGCAGGAGGCTGCCTTTCCAGTACCCAGAGGCGGCCCCTCCTATATGCTGCTAGATTTGAACAAGCTTTTCCTAGTCTCGCCTGAAACAGCAGTGAAAAGTCTTCAACAAATCATCACTCCTCTAGGAAATCCATAGAAAAAAAAGTAGGGCAAACCCACACTGGACAAGAATGCTTAGGATTCCTCCCCGTGTGCCTCTAGCAGCCTCATCTCCGTGGTGTAGAATGAGGCCAAGCTGCTTCAGCCTCCTGGATGGCTGAATAAGCCTCTATAATCCTGACCAGAAAGAACATCACAGGGTTGAGTCGTAAGGATGATCACAACAGCCCAAGAGGTGAGTAATACCTGGAACACTGTTATTGGCGTTGGCAGAAAAGCCAGCACAGAGGGAAGGGAGTTAATAAGAATCCCAGATAATCTAACTCCTCACACAGTGGCTCTCAAACTCCAGTGTGCATCCAAAGCCCCAGGAGGGCATTAAACACAGGAACCGCAGTTTCTGAATTAGCAGCTGATGGTGCCGGTCCAGGAGCCATGCTTGAAAAAACACCAACAAAACAAACAGGCAAAGGCTGCCTGGGTTGTCATTTCCACTGGGCAATTTCAGATCCTGACTCATCCCTCTTTACCCCGAAATCGTCTTGAGAAAACTCCTAATAGGAGATAGCTGTGTTTCTCACTGTCCTCCGGCTCTTATTCATTCACCCATGCTGCTGCTGTTTAGGATTATAATCAAGTCATTTCTGATACCTGTGACCACAGCTAAGTCCCTGGGTACAAGTGTGTCTGTGTGCAAAGGATGATTCTGCAGGAGTGAATTGGGGGCAAGCCGGGGACCCAGCAGTTCAGGAAGAATATTTCTGGGCTCCCTGGTCCAGTTCTCTGACCCAGTGTACAGTCCTTCTCTCAGTGACAAGAATATGTCACTGGGATAGTGCCAGGGAAACACTGTGACCTGCTTTTCTCCTCACTAATTTGTCCTGATGATCTGACACAATGCACTGTGCTTTCCCACTGAGAGCTCACTGCATGTCACCAAACTGTCATCCAGCCAGCCTCACCAGCCACACAATACAGAGGACGGCAGACATCCAGTAGCCACAATCACAGCACCTCTGGTTGGTATCAGGGCAAAATCCCTCCAAACCAGGATCAGAGGATTTCTGACCTGAAAGGAGCCACACACTGTTTTACCAATAGCAGGAGTTCCTGCCACGACATAGTGTTTTGTTTTATGGGGAATTAACGGAAGTTCCTACAGAGACCAATGTTGTGAACAATGTAAACACTGTCAGATAACAGCCTCTCTCCTTGATTCAGGTGGGGAAATCTGGCTGGTCTGGGGCTTTTCTAGCAATAGTTAGAAGAGGTAACACTGAAACCCAATTTAAGGTTAAATAGAAAAACAGCAAAGAGCAATTCTTTCACAACATTTTGGTAAATATAAATGCCGTATGAGTTTGCAATACCTTGTCTTACAGATAATTCTGTACACACGAATAGGCATATTTGGTGGAATAAATACAATTTTTTTCCTTTCCTTATTAAAAAGCCTGATTAGTTCTTTCTCATATGCAAACTCTGCACCAGTTCCCAGGCTAAGTCCCTGTTTCTATGAACCTTTTGGAGTTCTATAAATCAAACAACCTCCTCCAAAGCATTGCCACCGACACAACCTCCACTTACCCCAAGCTAAGGTCCATCTCGGACACACTGCACTCACAGTACGTGTCTTAACAGCTGAGTTCAGAAAATCACAGAGCAGAAAGAGAGCCCACCCTCAGGTGACAGTACTGGCTCAGACCCTGAACATGGATTTAATACTCTGGATGCCTCCAGGCTCCCAAATGAGGACAAGACTCTGCGTCTGCCACCAAAACGTTTGCCCAGCATCCCTGGTGACTCTGAACTCACCTGTTTTCCAAGAGTGTCATGCATACTACCTCTCGTACACCGGGGTTGTTGGCCTTCTCCACAGAGCAGCCCTGCAAGTTCCAGGTGGCCAGCCTCAACACTGGCTGCCCATCCCTCGTGCCACCAAAAGCCTCCACAGAGGGCCGAGTGGAGATGATCTGCGTGGGCCCCCCTGGTGGTAAGTCCAAGTCCTCGCTCTGTAGGCTCAATGAGGTGGGGCTGGGGTGAGGCTTGGCAATGAAGGTCAGGCCCCCATTGGTGTGGGTGGATGGAGGCCTGGACCTCTCGGCAAACACTTGGTGCCGTATCCTGTCCAGGAAGGCAGCATTGATACCATCCATCCTCACCAGGTCCTCTATACTTCGGAAGGGACCATGCTCCCGGCGGTAGTCCACAATGCTAAGGGCCATCTTCTCTGTGAGGCCTCGAACACTCATGAGCTGGGCAGGGGTGGCTGTGTTGATGTTGACACGGGGTGTGAGGGGAACAGTGGTGGCCAGGTGATGAGGCTGCTGCTCAGCCAGCAGGTCCCGCCGCAGGGAGCTGGGAGAGTGCTGCACGGAGCTGCCCTTACTGCTCACACAGATCTCAAACTTGACTTGCTCCAGTTTGGTGGCACCCACACCACTGACCAGGGCTAGGTCCTCCACCTTCTTGAAGCCCCCGATGTATTCTCTGTACTCCACAATGCTGTGGGCCACGGCCCGGGTCACCCCAGGCAGGGTCATCAGCTCTTCCTCTGTGGCCGTGTTGATGTTGAGCCGCTCCTGGTTCACAAGGATGTTACTGAAGTTGCAGGCTGCGCTGAACTTGCGGCTGTGGGACAGGTCAGAAGGGTCCCTGGGGATGGAGCGGTGGCAGCCCAGGGTGCTCCCCATGGTCAGCCAAGATTGGGGCCTAGGAAGGTGTCCCCACCACAGGGAAGAGCTTATAAGGCCAGAAGAATGGCAGATGCAGGGCTTAGGGGCTGTTGAGGTTGCTGCAGACAAACACCAACTCTCCCATGTCTGGAGTATTCAAATCACCTTTCCCTTGGCTCCTAGGAAAGAGGAACACATAAATCCTTTGAACTGATCCTCTGACACTAGCGCTCCCTACACGTGCTAGAGTTCCAAGCTCGTGCCCAGGAGCTCAGGGCAAGGGCTGCAGTGGCCTGCGAGCGCAGAGAGGCAGAGGCAGAGGCCGTGTAGTCTCCCTGGGGTCCTGGAGAGGCCTCCTCCCTCACTAACCCCAGCGTCCCCCCTCCCGGCCTGGGCACACCACAGAGGAGGGCGCACCCGGGAACTCCAGCCTGTGGGATGGACCTGCGAGGGGCTCACGGTCTCGCCCCCTCTCGGTGCTTCGAGGGTCCGCCCCACTCGGTGTGCCCCGAGGACTGCGCGGGCCGAGTCCCAGCCCTGCCTGCAGGACGGACGCGGCGTTGCTCCCCAGGTAGGAGAAAGGCGGTCGCCCAGGCTGCGCCAATACTGCCCGCCCCACTTACCTAGGCGAAAGGGTCCGCAACCAACTCGGCCGCGGGGTCCGCTGGAGCTTGTCCCGACCCCACGCCCGCGCCGGTCTCCAGCTCGCCGCGGTGTCAAAGCCGGAGTCTTGGGGCGGCAGACCGCGCCGCCACTCAGCCACGCCCCCGCCCAGGCCACACCCCCGACAGGCCCCGCCTCCTAGGACTTCAGAGCGCGGGAGCCGAGCCTAGGGACGCGGGGCAGGGTCTGGACGCCTCGGGTGGAGAGTGACCCTAGAGGGCGTGGCGGAGCCCAAGAGCGCAGGGGCGGAGCCCAGGAGCGTAGGGATGGGGCCAGAACGGCCGTGTGTGGAGAGGACCGGAGAGCGCGGGGCCTAATCTCTGGGGCGCGGGAGGTGGAGCCTCGGGGCGCGGGGTGGGTCCAGGGCGCG
>PVLA01002874.1:174780-241692 GCA_004027455.1 Hydrochoerus hydrochaeris | reverse complement strand
ACCTGAATTTGCCCTACCAGCTATTCCATCTGCCATGTAGCAGGCCCCGATCATTGGCTAATTTAATCAGGGAGACCTGGTGTAGTCCCAACAAGTAAAATCCATTTTGGTCTTGTGGGGGTTGAGACGCCCGCCACGCGTAGGAAGACACCAACAGACGCCGTCTCATGCAATGGGCAAGGGGTCTTTATTGTCCAAGTATGCGTGGGGCCCACTGAACACGCAGGAACAGAGAGCCCCAAGTTGAGCCAGAGCAGGGCTTTTAAGCTTTAGAACAAAGGGAGGAGGGGTCTTTGCAAGCGTGGTCACAGAAGCAGATGGCATTGGTTAGTTTAAATGGCTTTTTACATTTATTGGAGGAGACAACCATAGGGAGGTCTAGAGTTGGGCGGCAGAGGGTGCTTCCTAATATGGGCAGCAGATGTGTAGGAAAGGTACATTCTGTAAATTCCTTGGTCAGGAGAGGGGGCTGTTTTTATCTCACAACCCGGATTTCTAGTCAGCTCTATCCTTGTCCTTATCTAACTTAGGCAGCTTAAAACTATAACAGCTCAATTCCCAGAATATTGGGAGGAGATGAACAGCATAGACCATGCACTTTTAACTAGAGAAAATTCCTCTTACAGTCTTAGCCAGAATTTGAGAATTGTCCCCTATTTTACTAGTAAATCTCTTCCAAGCTAGGGAACAAGACACTGAGAGAATTAGAATTCATGGTTAAGCACTTGGCCTTCAAAGTGGCATGTCAGAGGAGGAGTAAAGAATCCCTGCAACTATGGCCATAGACCTGGAGGAGTTTTCCAGAGATGGAAGTGAAAACAGAACGAGTGGCCCTGTATCAATAAGCAGCCCAGCTGGCTCACCCATGGTGCCTGCGCTCACCCAGGGCTCCTCAGAGCACATGGTGATGTCTCTTGACAGGCATTTCAGGTTACTGTGGGCCTCTTTTGTCATCAGAACAGGAAATGAGGGTTCTGGCTGATCCGACCCCTCTCTGGGAGCAAGGGTGGTCCAGGGCCATGAACCCAGCACACAGGCCACCTAACATGCCGAGCAAGGCCCAGGCTTGGGGCACTCATGTCCAGCATCCAATTCTGTTGCACCTAAAACAAAAACCCTTTCCTTGGTCGTTCATGGGTTTTTCCTTAGATGACCTGGGTGAGTTTAAAGAATAACAACAGCCGTATCCTAGCTTTTCTCTTTAGTCTCTCCTCTGGATCCTGATTTTTGAACACAGAAAATGTCATGTCCAGCAATTGGGCCATCAGTGTCTGTGCCCCCATTGGAAGTTTTTGTAGCTTGCATAGACTGACTGGCAGATAAAGTGATATTGTATTAGTTGTCTCTACCTCTACCTCTCCGAAAGAGGGATGTATATTAGTATACCTGAGGAAGGCCTCTGTGAATCAGTTATGGAAAAAAGGCTGGATTTTCCTCTGCACCCTGTAAGACCCCACTCACTTTACCATAATTAACAGATTTTTTAATGCACCTTTTCATCTCCATAATAAGCCCAGCTGGCACATTGGACATCGTTTCTAGTCCATGCTCACTGTGAGTCCTAGTTTGGCTTTGTGGAGGGGAAAATAGCCTCTTCAGGGTGGTTTCCTGCCCTAGGGCATATCGTGCATGTGCATTGTCTCTGGCCTCTGGTAGGATTCTTTGTGGACCACACAGTGTGACCTTGGCTCAAAAAAAAAATACTATTTTAGGAGTGTGTGCGTGTTGTTTTTGATCACTGAATAAATTGTTTTTTTCCTAAAACAAAAGGACAGAAAGAGGGATTGGGGTTGAGGAGGAGGAGAAAGAGGGAAAGGCATAAATGGAACTCACAATTTTGAAGTGTTTGGATGCTGGCATCAGCAAGGGGGTGATCTGGGGTTCACAGTCCATGCAGGGTCAGTCAGTTACTACGGACCAAGAGGGAGACCCCTGGTTGGGAGGGACCCATTAGTTGACGTAGGCATCCCTCCCAGGTTTCAGCACCAGCGATGGACCAGAACACATGTGAAACCAGACCAGACATTCTGCTGCAAGAGAGAAGCTTTATAGGGCAGGGGCGGACTGCCTCGCAGACCGGGCCAGCCCATTTGGCTTAGGGAAAGGGTTTTTACGGGTTGTTCTGGGTGGGGGTCTCTGCAGGTAAGCCAGGTGAGAGCAGCAGACTGTGACAGAGTCCGTCACAGAGTACATTCCTAGGTAGAGCTGACTTTTACGGTTGGAACAGTTCTAGGAAGTTTTTTTTCTTGTAGCCCAAGCAGGAACAGGCTCCAGGGAGAAGGCTGACCCTTCATCCTTCATCAGCTTCACCCACAAACATATCCCCTTAAACTATACATAATCTCCAAGTAAAGACAATAGCAAGTTCATAATTCTACCTAACATGATATGGTTAAAACAGGAAATGCTGGAAATCTTTGTAAAAATAAAAAACAACATAGGTAATTCCCAGGTAAAATGATACAGAGTAAACATTTTGTGTCCAAAAGGGAGGAATAAGAAGATAGAAAAAATTTGACTAAAGCAAGAGCAAAGCCCACCAATACAAACGTTAAATCCTATAGACCCATATCCAGCATCCAATGTGAATTTCAGGGGGCCTGCACAACCCTGTCCCTGTGGCCTTGCTCGTTGCAGTCCACAAGTTCTCTCTTAAGAGAGGGTGGACTGCACTGTCCTGCACCTTTCCTTAGCTGATGTTCCACTGTCCTGGCATCCCTGATTTCTTG
The DNA here is from genome assembly GCA_004027455.1 of Hydrochoerus hydrochaeris. Lineage (NCBI taxonomy): Eukaryota > Metazoa > Chordata > Mammalia > Rodentia > Hydrochaeridae > Hydrochoerus > Hydrochoerus hydrochaeris. The sequence goes on along the minus strand of PVLA01002874.1, from coordinate 238,963 downwards.
GACTCTCCACAGCACCTTCAACTTCATTCCCAATGCTGCATGCATTGAGGTGGCCTGACTTCCCAGATCTTCCTCTGAAATATGGGTAAAAGCCTTCCTGCTGCAACAACCCTTAGATTTTGCATGACAGTAAAACAGCATCACATGGACAATGCCAAAGGTCTGCTGTCAGGAGAAGCAGGAGCCAAGGCCCCTTGGACCATGGCCAAAGTGCCCTCTGAGTTCCTAGATGAGTGAGCCCAGTGAAATGAACCCCAGGGAACCAATTCTCCAAGAGCTCCTTCTTCAGCAGGTGTCCTAAATACATTTTCCTCATGGAAAGGCAAATGCTTTTGCACTCTTGATCCTGTGATGAATGGATCTTGGTGATTTCTAAGATACCTCAATGCATCTTTCTTCTTGCCCCTGTACAAAACACTTGGTTTCTTTTTAATGGTGATGATTCATTTAGTATCCATACCCCTTTTGACTCCAACTTTACATATGGGTCATTTTGGGCCCAATTTAAATTTTTGCCCCCAATTCTCACTATATATTTGGGTAAAAGTAGCCAGCAGTATCCATGTGACAGCCTGAATTGCTGCTTTAAAATTTCCTCTACCAGATTTATTAGTCTGTCACTCTTAACATCAGTCTCCTACAAAGTTTCAGGACGTGGGCAAAATGTAGAAAATTTTCTGCCAGGTTGCGACACACGTGGACTATAGTCCAACTGCCAGAGGAGTATTTGTTCCCAACTGCAAACCTCTTGAGCTTGGCCTTTACTGTTCATGTTCCTATTAGTGGTCTGGTGATTCTAACCAGAATCACCCATCAAGTACTATTTATAACTATCTATGGCTTCTCCACTCCGTATCACCAAAATTTTCCAAAGTCCTCCTGCAAACCTCTTCCAAAGGCATCTAAGCCACTTGATCAGGCACAGTTAGAGCAATGACCCACTTCTTTGGTACCACTTCTGTATTTAGCTTTCCTGTCACTGAGACACAACACCCAACACCCACAATGTAAAGGAGGAGAGGTTTAATTTAGCTCATTGTTTCAGGAGATTCAGTCCATGATTGGCAGCTTCCAAGGCAGAGACATCATGGTGGGAGGGTACCACAGAGCAAAGCTGCTCCGTGGACTCTGGGAGGCAGAGCAGAGGGATAGTGTCAGAGAGGAACCGATGTGGGACCACATGTACTACCCAAAGTCGCACTCCATGACCACACAGACACATCTAGAAGGTGTTTAATAATCTGTCAGGTGTTTCTCTTCTTTTCTTTCTTTTCCTGTTTTATTATTTTGCATCTGGGTCTCCCCATATAGCCCCAGGCTGGCCTCCAACTCTAGTCAGTCCTCCTGCCTCAACTTCCCAAGAGATGGGATTCCAGGCATGCAGCACCTCACCCACCCTAACCTGCTAGGTGATTCTTAATCCAATGAAGCTGACATAACAGAATTAACCATCACACAGTCCATTCCAAGTATAAATTCTAACATACCTTGAGGTGAAATTTTTTGTTTGGCCTATTAGAGATTTGCTAGCCAAGTTTAAATTTACAGATTTATTTGCACAAAATCATTGATAAATTTAAAAATTCTTCTCAAAAGTTTGTTTCCTGATAAAATTAAGCCAGCCCCCCATATATATGTATAATTTTTTAATTTACTACTCATTTACTATTTTTTTCATTTTATTTACTTGTTTTTTGTCTATTTACTAAGTTAAGTGGAATTATGTAATATGGTCATTTAACACATTTATGTCAAGTAATATTCTAAGTGTTACCTATATATAAACTAATTTAATCCTTTCTCAGATTCTAAGACAGAGGTCTTATATGTTTACCATTCCATTTTACAAACGACAGAACTGAAACACACAGGTTAATGACGTCTCTATTTTCACACGGCCAATTAGCAGTAGTTATGGGTTAAACTGTCTTCCCCTCCAATATCATAGATCAATATCTTAATTCCTTGCTTCTCCAAATGAATCCTTATTTGAAAATAGAGTTGTGCATGTAGTTAGTTAAATTAAGGTGAGATCCTGACAGCATGGCTGGCGTCCTGATGAGGAGAAATTCAGGTGGACCTGAGCCCCGGGAGGATGCTGTGTTCAGATAAGTGGAGAAAACCGGTGATGCTTCTCCTCCCGCGGGACCGCAAAAATTGGCTGAGAGCACCAGCAGCTAGGAGAGAGAAAATCCCAGCTCCTAGTCCTCAGAAGGAAGCCCTCCACCCCAACCCTCCATCCTCTGGAACTGCCAGACACCTTTCTGTTAGTCAAGCCACTCTGGTTCTCAGTTACCCTAGTCAGAGAAAAACACAGGAATGGACACAGGATTAAAATAGCAGAGATATTCCAAAGACGAAAGCTGGTCACTCCAGTGTGCGCCGGTCAAAAAAAGACAACCAAATCCTAAATTCAGCTTTCAAATCTAACACATGCAAATCATTGATAGTTTTTGTTGTTGTTGTTGTTTGTTTTTTGTACTGGGGATCGAACTCACGACCTTGGGCTTGCCAGGCAGGCACTTAAGCCATTGAACTAAATCCCCAGCCCGTTGATAGTTTTCTTATGCGTGTTATAGTGTCCCCAAACCACTTTTCCCAACCTTAAATTAAAGGAGACTGTGAACACACCCAAGGTCTGACCGAACCTTCCACTCAGCCGCCTGCTTAGTTGTAAACTTGGGCCCCATCTTAGGGCTTCAAAACCCAGATTTTTGGAAGCAGCCCTACCATTCTGACATCCGTAACATTCAGGTTTATACTCTTTCTTTGGGTTAACAGCGGCGGCATTACCGCAGTCAGTAATTGGACAGGCAGGAAAAGAGAAAGGCGGTGCAGGGGGCTGGACGACCTCCAGCAAGCGACGGGCCAGCCAGCGCATAGGCGCTTGCTCGGGAGAGAGTGTTCTGGAGTGGAGTGTGCGCCCTGGCCGCAGGCCCTGGAGTCAGAGAAGTTCTGGGACACCGGAAGAGGGGTCCTGCCAGTGGAGAGGCCAGTCACTGGGCCCGGGCCTGCTTCCCCGCTGGGGCAGCCTGGTGTGGGAGGCGGGGAGCGCAGGGGCAGGGTCACAGGCACGGCGAACGCAGCCTGGCCACGCTCTGGTGGCCGCGCTCTTGGCCAGCACAGAGCCGCGTGTGGTGTCGAAGGGACAGTACACAAAGCCCGGAGGCCCGCCCTGCAGTGGGACGCTGGGGGCGCGCCGGGGGTGGGGGCTCCAGGGCCGGCGCGAGCTCCTCCTGGTGGCGGAGGGCGGAAGGCGGGCTCTGCGCCCTCCGGACGCGGCGCTGGTTCCCTCTCACTACCGGTTCCCGCGGGCGGAGGGAGTGGGGACGCCAGCGGGCGGAGTCGGCGGCGCCCTCACGCCCCCAAAGCTCTTCTGGGGCTGGAGGGAGATAAAGGGGGCAGGGTTCGGCGGCGACTTCCTGCAGCGCCTCTGGTGCGCGGAGCTGAGTGCACAGCGCGGCGATGTCGGCCAAGAGCCTCTCCCTAGGTGCGGGGCGCGGGGCGCGGGGCGCGGGGCGCGGCTCTCTTGGGGGGGATGGAGTGCGGGGAGGGCCTTCGGGCCTCGGCAGTGACTCTGTCTCCCCCGCCCCGCAGGCAGTGCGCCCCCGGGCCCAGTTCCGGACGGAGTCTTGCGGGTCTACAGCATGCGCTTCTGCCCGTACGCCCAGAGGACGCTGCTGGTCCTGAACGCCAAGGGGATCCGGTGAGCGCGGGCTGCGGCGGGCTGGAGAGGGCCTCGGGCTTACAGCTTAACGTTTGAATGGCAAAGTATTCTCCGCCTTTTGTGAGGGTCACGGAAAATTGCAGAGCCTCTCCGCGTCCTGTCGTTTGGATCATCAGCCTTACGGAGCGGAAGGGCCAGGGAGCAGTACCCTCCGCGGTTTGCCCAGGGTCACGTCTGGGACAGATCACTGGTGGCCGGCAGCAGCTGTCTCAGCCCCTGGGGGACCTCGGTTCCTGGTCCCGGGTTCTTCATTTCCGCTTCTGCATTCTTGTGTGGGTGTTGTTGGAGAGCATGGCCCTGAGTAGTAGCTCCCCTGAGAACAGTTCCTGCCTGGACTTGGTGGCAGAAAGCGGAGTGACTTGTCCTGGGGACGGTTCCAAGCGCTGCGTTGCTGCTTTAGTTAAATAACAGCGCTGTCTTCCTTTTGGGGAGCCTCACTGAATCTAGTGGCTGCTGACCTGCGGGTTATTCACGCTGGGCGCGTCACTCGGCTTTCCCCGAGGTCAGCGTTGGCTGGAGACTCTCTCCCCCAGCGACCGGGGAACCCTGAGCGCAGACGTTTGTGAGGCGCCGGTGTCAGAGGAAGGCTTTGCTGTCGGTTGAAACACAGCCCGTTCTTAAATTTTCCATTTGTGCTTAGAGTGTGTAAACTAATTTTAGTCTTCTAAGGGGAGAATCGGTTTCTTCTCCCTAAAAGAAATGTAAGATGCATCCTAAAGGAAAAAAAGAATGTTTTTTGACTAGCTATGACTTAACTAATGAAATCACGATCTTCAACACACAGCAAAAGAATTCCTTAGTAACGTTTAAGACACTAATATTTGCTGACAGAGCTCATTGCAAGTGAGAAAGTCAAGCTGCATTAAAAAACAAACTAATCTTGTTCTCATGTAATAGAAAAGCCCAGAAGTGGAACACAGCTGGATTTAAGGGTACAAGTACAGGGTCCTGTGATTCCCTCTGGAAATCTGGGGTGGAGACAGTTACCGGGCTTCTTGGGACAGGTTTCTAAAGGAAAGGTGAAAGTATTCTACCTAAAGGGCAGGGAGTGGAGCCCAGGGAGGTAGGTCGTTCCCTCCTGACGGTGCACACAGCTGATGTCAGCTGGTCTGGATCAGAAATACGAGAGCCAGTCAAGTGCTGGAGCTTTTCGTGATGTACTGATACATCTTCCAGCTCGTTGGCACAGGTTGACCCTGGGCTCAAAACACCAAGCAACCAAAATGCACGATCACGGGAGCCCAGGATCCACCTTTTGTTTGCACAGTGTAAATTTTCAGAAACATTGATTATTCTTTGGCTGGGAGGCTTGTTTTTCTTGTAACGGCTGGTATGAGAGTATGCCCAGTAGTGTCAGCACATGCACTTCTTAATATATATGCACACAAACAGATGCTAGAGTTCAAACTGGCTGTTCTTTTGTTCCATGGATGATTACATACTAGTTTTTTTTTTTTTTTTTTTGAGATGGGGTCTTGCTATGTAGTTTAGGCTGGCTTTGAATTTACTATGTAGCCCAGGATGGCCTTGAACTCAGGGTAACCTTCCTGCTTCAGCCTCCTGAGTGCTGGGATTACATATTTAAATCCTGAGATGAAACACTCTTTTAGTTACTGCTGTGCATGGAAAAATAGGAAACAAAAGGTTTTGGTGTACATTACTTTTGAGTAGCCTGTTCTATTGGACACTGATTCAGTTTTGAAAATTGTATAGACCTGTCTTTAATAGTTGTGGGATACTTTCTCTTACTTTCTCTAATCTCTCGGCAAAATACAAGGTGGGTCTTATTACAGCCTGAATATGCCCTGAATCTCACCTGTTTCCCACTTGTTTTGGTTTACTTTGTGATTTATGTATGTATTGAGACAGTGGCTCACTATATAGTTCAGGCTGGCCTTGAACCCTCAGCAGTCCTCCTGCCTCCTGAGTACTGGGATTAAGGTGTGCACCACCACACCCAGCTTAACTTTGAGTACTCTCTCAAAACATGCAGCATTCTTAAAAGCATTGACACAGAAGGATGTAATCTGAAAGTTCATTTTGTGAATGGATTTTTAGTATTCTCTAATAGCCTCATAAAAAGCAAGGAATGTTTTATTCATATGAGCCAGATGAATTCAATTGAATCGATTCATTTTGAACTGAATCAGAATAAAATGAATTTCAACATGTTGATTCCCATTGGTGGACAGTGGATACAGTTCAAGAAGTTGCCTCATTATCAGCCTCTCAAAGAGATACTGATATTTGCACACCCCTGTTCACTGCGGTGCTATTCCCAATAGGTTAATGCCAGTGCATCAGCAGATAAATGGGTAAAGAGATAATGTGTACACACAATGCCCCCTTTAAAAAGAAGGACATGCTGCAGTGTGTGGTGCCTGGAATGGACCTTGAGGACATTTTTCTAAACAGATTGAGATGCAGAAAGGCAAATATTGCATGATTTCACTGGCAGGAGACAGTGGTAAGAGTCCACCTCTTTAACAGGTATGGGGGGAGTCACGGTGACACTGACTCCTAAAACGGGTCAGAACTGATGTGGATATGTGATGCGAATGGCAGGACCTGTTAGGGTTTATTCAAAAGTAGAAAGAAACATTCTGCTTTCTTGATAGCCTTACATGTGTCTTCCAGGCACGAAGTCATTAATATCAACCTGAAAAGTAAACCCGACTGGTTCTTTCAAAAGAATCCCGCTGGCCTGGTGCCAGTGCTGGAGAACAGCCAGGGTCAGCTGGTTCGGGAATCTGCCATCACCTGCGAGTACCTGGATGAAGCGTATCCCGGGAAGAGGCTGCTGCCAGCTGACCCTTACGAGAAAGCATGCCAGAAGATGATCTTTGAGTTATTTTCTAAGGTACGTGGATAGGAAATTTCAGCTCCTTTTTTTTTTAAAAGCTAAATCAGAGCTACTGTTTATGGATCAGCCCTTTAAGAGAGAAAAGCCAAAGAGAAAAATTCTCTTGTCAGTTGGACATGCCCTGAAGTCCTTCTGTGATTTAACCCCTGGGTACCTCTCCGAAGCAGACCTTCCCTCTCCTGCCCTGAGCCTGTAATCCAGCCGTGTTCCCTCACGCAGTACCATCCCTCAGCTCTGCTACAGCCTTCCTCTTCTCTCTGGCTGCTTTGCCTCCCTACTCTCTGCTTTGACACTGCCGCCTTCCAGAAGCTTGCCTGGGCTGGTTAGGGTGTTCCCAGATGGGCCACCATTTCCTAGTCATTCCTCGGCAAGGCGCTCAGCCTGCCATTCTGCCTGCCCACGTGTTGTGTGGGGAAGGTGAGGATGAGTGTGGAGGTCTAGCCTACGAGCTCGTACCTGACCAAGGGGCGATGAAGATTAAACAGAAAGAGACACAGGGTAGGCTAAAATGTGGGGGCCCTGGGGGTCTGGTCTCCCTTTGACAAAGAGCCCTGAGTGACTGGCGCTTTATTCACTCAGACATGGGAACTGGCAATGAGTGAGAAGCACCTGACTCCCACCACCCATGGTGCTCAGGGCAAACAAGAGGATCTCCGCTCTGTTTACTTTTCCCTTTCACAGAAGAGGCCAGTGAGGCTTTAATTTTCCTGACTGGTCTCCCCTAGATGAGGGCTATGTTTTGATCACTGTTGGTTTACTGCTTGGCTTGGGGCCTGGTCAGCCACCTTCCTGTTGTGTCCTTGGACAAAGTTTCTTCTTACTTTATCTGTCAGAGCTTTCAATGATCATTTATAAATAAGTATAATCATTATTCTTATAAGGTAAAAAGCAGTTGATGTGGAACACCCAGAGCAGGGCCTGACACGTGGTCCTTATTCAGTGTTAGCTTTTGTGGTCACAGCCAGAGTCTAGCACTGAGGGTAATGTCCACCACAGCTCTCTTCCTCTGTCTGAGCAAGGGCATTCCTAGCAAGCCTTTGCATCTTAATTAGCAACACTGAGGATTAGTTCAGCTAGCCAGCACCACAGAAGGGACAAACAGGACACAATGTCCTGTTATATCCCTATAAAACTCTTACCTTGGTTAGTACACTCAGTGTAAAGAGGAATAGTTTTCTATAGAAAAATGGGTTTAAAAAATACCTAGAAGAGGAGGGACTTACAGGGAGGCTGTTACTGCTTGAGGAGATTCTCCCAAGGAAGGAGGAAGGCTTCGGGAGTCATCGTGTTCACTAGGGGGAGAGCGCGGGAATATCGGGAGAGGCTGTGGTCAAAGCTGATGGGAAGCGCCCATAATATTTATAGGAAACTCTGTGGTGGGTTTGGAAATTAGATCCACTGTACTGGAGAATGGAAATAAGCATGACAGGTAAAACTGGAGGCGCCCACTGATCTCCCCGTTCCCTTTCAGGAGAAAAGAGGGGTGTGTACTACGTGATACCGCTGTCCAGGCCGTAGCTCATTGGCCCAGAACTGTACCCCATCCTCCCCTGCCAAGCTGGCCATCATCTCTTCTGGGAATTTAGAAATGAAACACAGAGACTAAGACAGTAAAAATGCTTTGACGATGCATGTAATTATTGGAGATTGAAAAGTCCAAGCCACATTAAAAATACATTTTTAGGGGAAGCAGAAATTAAGAACACTGGGAAGGGAAGTGATATATAGAAGATACTATGGTGCAGATAAAGGGTGTGGCAAAAATACAGTGGACATTTATAAAACATGGATTACAGTAAAAGACACATCACCATTAACCCCTCAGGATTCTAGAATACTCACCCTTGCTTTGAACCCATGTTTAAGAGTGATTTTTTTTTTTTTTTTGATCACTGCTTGTACTTAAGGAAAAGCAGGGATGAAGGACTAGGCGGGCAGAATGGAAATGTGGACAGGGCGGCTGCCCGCAGGCCCTTCGGCTCCGGTGAGAACCTCGAGGTGGTTCTATGACGTTCTCGTTTTCACAAGTTCATGTTTACGGAAGTTGGGACAAGTGGACTCCTGACAGTGAGGTCATCTCAAAGGCTTCTATTAAAAAACAGAAGCCTCTACCACGAGCACCAAAGCACCTCTCAGGTCTTCAGCCTCTTGGAGTCATCGTGTGTGTCCTTCCCAAAGTAGAACTCAGAGAAATTCTCTCGCTCTGCTCCTTTTCCAAAGCTGGGCCAGGCCTGGCTTGAAGCTCTCCCGTCAGGCACACAGATGGTAGCATCGGCTGACATGTGAGCAGTGTGGGTCACTGGTGCTGCTGTTTAGCGTGTGGTGGCAGGTGCAGTGGCAGCTGCGAGACTGAATTCCAGAGCAGCAGCAGCGTCAGGGCTGGCGTTGCTAGCACTTGCCAGCGTCCGCTTCCTACAGAACGACAAACTGTGGGACGAGTGCCCGCTGCACTTGAGCAATGAGCACGTCACATCAGGCCACTTCTGGCGTGATTTTGCAGTGTTCTGATTTCCAGCAGTTTGGTTCAGTCTTCTAGCAGTTCCATGAGCCACTCTTTTATTTTTTTTGGTACTGGGAATCGAACTCAAGACCCCATGCTTGCCTGGCCCACTCTGTCTTTTAAAGAGAAGTGTTTACTCAGACTCACCAAAGTGGGATTTATTCTTTGTAACTTACAGACTGCTAACCAACACATCTTCGTCTGCAGGACAGTCTGTAATATAAGCGCTTGCGGGACACAGGGACTTGGTTCACCCTGCCCGTGTGGGTTCCAGGGTGAGGTGCCAAGGTTGTGAGCCCCACAGGGATGAACTAAAGCTTTGCTCTCTGCCCAGGTGCCCTCCTTGATGGCAGGCATTTTTAGACTACAGCAAAATAAAGAAGACTGCTCCGGTGTAAAAGAAGAATTGAAGAAAGAACTGAGCATGTTAGAAGAGGTAATCGTTTCTCCCAGCCTTCATAGTATTATAATCCACCCTGCATCTGCTCTTCTTTTCCTTCCAGTTGTTTTTCATTCTCCCATTTCTTGAGTTACTTTTATGGTAATTAGGAATAATACCAAATAAAAATTAATTTCCACTGGATGCAGTGGTTCACACCTGTAACCGCAACCCTCTAATAGGCTTAGGAAGGAGCGTCTTGCGATTAAGCCCAGCTTGGGTGATTTAGCCACTTAGTGAGACCCTGTCTCCAACCAAAAATAAGAGATTGGTGATATACGCCCTGGGTTTAGTCCTCAGTATTGCAAAGGAAAAAAAAAAAATCTAACAGATTGCTATAAACTGTTCTGCAAAACACCAAAATTTAGCACCAAAAAATGAGTGCTTGGTACCGTCACTGTGTTATGGCTTGTTTTTAAATATTTTGTTGTATTAACATTAAAATAACAAGGGAAAAGAAACATACTGCCCACCTCTCTGTAATTTGTCACCTACTTCCATTTTTTGCTGACCTTGTTTCCAGTCTTCATCCCTCCCTGTATTTAAAAGAAACTTAGCTTGAATCAGAGCATGTGTGTCCTTCTGTGTTCTTTTCCCCAGTTAATACTATATAATGTTTTCCAGCACGGAAAGTTTGTCACAAATCACAGACCCTTGAGAAGGCCCAGTGTGTTCTCTCTCTTTTTGGGGACAGCTGTCATCTGAGGCCTGAGACAGAGCCTTTCTCTGGGCCCTGAGTTGCCACATCCACACCTAGCCTGAAGCTCTCCTGAGGGAAGACGCAGCTGCTGTTTTTATGCGAATGGACCCTAACATTTTATAAGTACCAAGTTTACTGTAGGTTTTTCCTGAAACCCTCCTTTTTTCTACTAAGTTTCTATTATTACTTTGCTTTTTTAACATCATGAATGAGTGTTGAATGTTTTGGGTATTATGTCCACTGAAACGGTCACAGGTCTTTTCCCCATTTGTCTGGTCAGTATGGCATTAGACAGATTCTTCTGGTGTTGAACTATCCTGGTGTATTACTAGGATAAGACCTACTTGTTCTCCATGGGCTTTCATATGTGTAATAGAACTAGTTGATAGTAAAAAGGATTTGTGCATATGTGTTCAGAAGTGGAATTGGTTCATACTTTATTGTTCTGAAGTTATCGCTTATTGGTTTGGTATCAATTCTAACTTCTTAAAGTAAGTTGGGTAACTTTCATTATTTTCCTAATGTCTAAAACCATCTGACAGGGATCGGCTATTTCCCTAAAGCATCTGAGCCTGGTCTTTCTTGCAGGAGTAGATTTTTCATTCCCATTTCAGTTTCTTTAGTGGTGACTGATTTGGGGGTTTTACATTTCTTCTTTTGAATCTATTTTGGAAATTTATCCTTTTGTGCTTGACCACGTGGAAGCACATCTATTCTTTAGATGATACAGCTCAACAATATGCAGAAGACAGGTAGATGTGACAGCTAATCTACATAGTGTTAACTGAAAAGCTACAGATATTATTTATAAAGGGCAAACATTTTTACCTTTGTGCTATTACAAACAGTGCAACAGTACACGTTTCTGAAACATGTACTTTTGGCAAACCTATGTTACCAAGTAGAATTTCTGGGTTAAAGATGTTATACTGTTAAAACACAATTGTACCAATTTACATTTCTACCAGTAGCCATTACACACCCTTGCCAACTTTGTCTTGTTCATTTCAACCATTCTATTGGATAGCATTTTGGCTTAAATTTGCATTTCCCAGTGGTTAATACAGTTGAACACCTTTTAAAACAATTATTGAGAAAAGAAAAAACTATTGGCCACTTGGGTATCCTCTCTTGTGAAGTGTAAGTATTGTTCATTTTATCTAATGAGTTGTTTGCTATTTTTATTGATTAGCCAGTTCTTTTTATATTTTGAATACTTGTTCTTTATTTTTTTTCCATTTTATTTTGTTTTACTTTATGCAACAAACTCTAAAGCTATTTGTTTTTTCTCTTTTCTTTCTTTATTTTCTGGAACTGAGGATTGAACCCAGGGCCTTGAGAATCCTCCAGGCCAGTCCTGTACTCATTGAGCTATACCTCCTGCCTTTGTTTGAATTTTCTGATCAAACAGACAAAAGCTCAACTGGGATGTCAGGATAAACCTGCTCTACTAAACTTGCCTTCATCTTTCTGGTGGTGATTCTTATCAGGCACATAAATAAGTACTGTTACCATTTGATGTTCAGGTTCTGACTCAGAAGAAGACGACCTTCTTCGGTGGCAATTCTGTCTCTATGGTTGACTACCTCATCTGGCCCTGGTTTGAACGGATGGAATTACAGGAGATAAATGAGTAAGGCATTTGAGTATTTTGTGCTTGTAGGATGATAGTTGCAATAGCATATGCTGAACATTTTTTTCTGAACCCAGGTTAAAATATCTAACACACCTGAATGAGAACAAGCAGACAGGAGAGTCCTGGGTTACCCAGAGCACATCACAGACCTACATCCACTACTCCAGCTTCTGGGGGAGGGGGAGGGATGGGGGAGGGGGTTTCTATTGTGTTCAATATTTTTAAATTTATTACAGATGCACAAGGATGCACTTTCATAAGGATGCTGTTGCAAGAGATTATGACTAGGGTTACCTTCTGCTTAGCAAGAAGAGTTCATTTTCTAAACTCTGTTTTGGGTTTGGTAGCCAGCTCTCTTGATTTACTCCTATTTTTTTTTAATAGGTCAGGGTTATTTTTAGATCTAATCTGGTGATAGATTAAGTAATATTTATTTTTTTTGGATGTTTTTCAAGTTCTCCTTTAAAAAGTTATCAGTTTGTCAGCTTGGACAAGTTTTCACACTGAGCAAGTCATTTCATTCATTTCAGATTCATCACATGTAAATCAAAGACCTTTGATACCTTTCAAATCTAGTATGTGTGGTTATATACATTTTAAAGATGCTTTTAAAGAAAAAAATTTTTTTTTTGAGACAGGGTCTCGCTATGTAGTTCAGCGTGGCCCTGAACTCACTGTAGCCCAGGCTGGCTTCAGACTCATGGCGATCCTCCTGCCTCAGCCTCCCCTCTCCAGTGCTGGGATTACAGGTGTATGCCACCACATCCTGCAAAATAAATATTTTTAAAGGCTAGGGAAAAACAAAATGAAACTACAGATGATAACAATGTTTTATGGGTAGCTCTCACCTCTCTCTTTCTTTCTCCCACAGGTGGGCAGCCTTAACTCCAAAACTCAAGCTCTGGACCGCAGCCATGAAGGAAGACCCTGCAGTTAAAGCCCTCCTCCTGGATAAGAAGCATTATCAGACTTTCATCAAACTTTACTTACAGAACAGCCTGGAAGCCTGTGACAGTGGGCTCTGAGGGGCAGAGTCAGCAGTGAAGCTCTGCTGTCCTCCTCTGCTGATATGAAAATTAACAAGCTTTCATTTTCCCGAGCGCTCACGTGTCCCACTTGCTTGTCTCTGACTCACCTGACATCATGATGGCTTAACTATAAGGGCCATGAGCTCCCTCCTCCCCAAGCAGGAACCCCTTTACTATCCCAGGACGCTCCAAGGACGCTGGGTCCCATCCTAATTTGTCCTGAAAACACCCATCAGCATCTCTAGTGCGATCCAGACTTTAACCTGGATTTCTAACTGTTCACACGAGATTTCCACCAGGATACTCCACTGCCATTTCAAGAAATGGCCTTGGGTGTGAGCTGAGAAACTCTGAGTTCCTTAGTCTTCTTTCTGTCATCATTTTCACTTGCACTCTTATCCTGCTGTCACAAATGAAGATGAGTTCCAGGTCACCTTAAAGCTGGGTGGCTTCCTCTGTGGTCCTGCAGCCCGTAATCTCCAGCCCTGCAGTCCCTTTCCCAGCCCCAGTCAGGCACAGCACAGGTGCCTCCTCTGCGCAGTCAGGCGCTGTGAGGCGATATGGACACCCGTGGGCAGTGTGCACCCCATATTCTCCTGCCCGAGGCCCCTGGGTTTCTGTTTTACCATAGAAGGTGGTTCAGAGGGCTTGGTTTGGTTCGAACGGGTTACCAATTGGAACTGCTCCCGGTCCCAAGGGAGAGCCCTTGGGAGGGAGAGGCCATGAGGTGCTGCCAGGAAGATCTGGGGGGGCACTCCCAGGACCCCGCTTAGAATCCGGGCTGCCAGCCTGCTCCAGCCTGGGAGCTGCACTCACTTTGTGTCTGTCAGGAAGGAACCACTCCCGATGATTAGGGGTGTGTGTGTGTGTGTGTGTGTGTGTGTGTGGGCGCGCGCGCGTGCTGATGGGGATTGAACCGTGGCCTTCAGACCGCTCTCCGTCCATCCCTGGTCCTTCCTTACCGTGAGACAGGCCCCTGCCAGGCGGGTCGGCTCCCCCGGGTGGGGTCGCTCCTGCCTACCCCCCTCCCCGGTGTCGGGGTTCGGGGGCTGAGCCACACCCAGCTCCAAGGACCCGTCGCAGTGCGTGACAATCACCGCGTGCTCGGCCGGGAAGGCCGGGGCAGGGCGGGTGCGGCCGCTGCTGCCCGGGGCGCTGCGTGGTGAGGGGCGCCCCTGGCAGCCGAACCGGCTGACTTCACAAACGGCCTCCGCCCAGCACCCTCGGCCCGCGCCCGAGCCCAGCAGATCCAGCTCTGCTGCCGCCGCCCCGGCCGGCCAGCCCCGGCAGCTCAAGGCCGACGCCCCCTCCGCGGCGGAGCGGGGTCCCCCGCGCCCTCGCCCTCGCCCCGGCCCCGGCCCCCGCCCGCGACTCGACTTCCGCCCGCCGGAGCCCTAACGCGGCCGCTCATTGGCTCCGCTCTGCCCATTGCCCGGCGCTTCCAAGCGCTCTTGGAATTGGCCGAAACTCCAGGCTCAGAGACCAATCGGCGGGTAAGATTCCGTGAGCCCCGCCTCCGCCGTCGCCGTCGCCTGGGCCTGACTGCATGCGCATGAAGGTCCCTCGAGCGCCTCTCCGATCGCCTGCGCCGAGTGGGTCAGGTCGGCCCGCATTGTATTCGGAGGCTCAGGGGCTTGAGGTCAATTTTGAATTTAGGGGTTTTGATATATTTGGGGCCCCAGAATAGGATTCTTGACTTTACATTTTGCCCTATTGAAGCGTTGCCACTATTTCATCTAATAATTTAATTTCAAAAAAGGTTCCTACGAGGTCGCACACACCTGTAACCCCAGCACTTTGAAGGCTGAGGCGGGAGGATCGCCACAAGTTCGAGGCCAGTTTGGGCTCTGTAGAGTCCAAGACCAGTCTAAGCCTGAACTACATAGCGAGAACCTGTCTAGAACAAACCTAAAACAAATATTACCCCCCCACACCAAAAAGTACTAAGGCCGAGACCTAACAATAAAGGCCAGATCTTTAAATTAAGCATTTTAACTTTAAATACACTGCTCTTATTTTTCTGGCGAAGACCACCCCAATCCTCAGATCTCAGCCGTTGACACCTATTAGTTTTAGCTGTACCCCTTTAGATTAAGGCACGGACAGTCAAGGGAATATGGTTTCTGGGGATGTCCAGTTTTATTGAAGACTGAAAATCTTCCTTGTTACTTTCAAGTAATAATAGTTTGTGTTGCATGCGTTGGAAGCAGACACCTACTAATTCTTAAATGCGTCTCATTCCAAATTGAACCTGCCCAAGCCACGTGATACATCAGCATTGCTAGCTTCAAATTCCAGGTCAGAACACCAGGGCTGGGAAGGCTTTTGTAGTTTTCCCAGTGTTACTCAACTAGTAAATGCTGAAAAGAAGGTTCAAATCTAGCTTGTGCTCTTTTCGTCATTTAGACCATTCTTGAGATGTCTCGTTCACAAACTCTCTCCTCCAGACTTCTTATTCATCAACTGCTACCATCTGGAGACTGAGCCAGGAGAGGGTAACAGCCCTCCTTATGGATGGGTTTCACTTTCACAGCTTTAACCAGCTTCAACTCAGATTTTTAAAAAATGGAAACAACTTGCATTTGTAAGAGACGTGTACAGACACGGTTCCTGGTCACCATTCTTTAAGCAATGTAATTGAGCTATTTACCTATCATTATGGCACCTTAGAGATCCCACGTAACGGTTGAAGGCCTGTGGAAGCGCGTGTTAGATCACATGTAATTATACACATTCTACACAGGGGTCTTGAGCACCTGCAGATTTTGGTGTCCAAGCAGAATCATGGGACCAGTTCTGTTTGGATAGTGAAGGTTAACGCCACCTTTTGATCACACAGCTGTTATGCCTGCAATTTTACATTCCTTTTTCAAACTTAATGTGCTTTGTTTGATTTTACAAATATTTGACTTGGAGGTGTCAGAATCTTGAAAATTTGCCTTTGCTTATTCAACATGATTATGTAAAAATGGTAAAATTTTTTTCTTTGCTTTCTCAAGGTGGGAAGAGTAGTAGGGATCGGAAAACAAATGCTTAAAAAGAAAGTCTGCTTTGACCTTACTTTCCCTAGTGGGAAAATGCAGTTCCTCCTCTGGTGATTTTAGTAAGCTTATGTAAATGTCCCCAAACCTCTTCATTGGGTTCCCTTTAATCTTTGTTTCCTGGAAACAAGTCCCGAATACAGGAACATTTGAGGATAAAAGTTTTGTTTTGTTTTGTTTTCATTTTGTTTTGTTTTCATTTTGTTTTGTTTTGAGACAGAATTTGGCTGTGTAGTCAAGGCTGGCCTCAGAATTGTAGCAGTTCTCCTGCCTCAGCCTCCTGAGTACTGGTAGTACAGGGGTGTGCCACCACACCCAGCTTGTTTGTCTCACCCTTTGAACTCTGAACAATAACCAAACACCTAATCTAGTAACTTTCACTTCCAGTCTTCAGCATCCATGAAAACAGTGAGGAAATGATTTCAGTGGCTGCTTCCTTTTTCTAAAAAGCTTAAGCCATTAAACACCCATGACCAAAGATCCTCCCACTTTCAAAGCAGATCTGATTACATTGCAGGTGTTTGAAAGCTGATTTGGAGTTGGTTGAATAGGGCTTTACTACAATTTGTTTATGCTTAGATGAGTCAGTATAACAGAGGTGTAAACAGGAAACAATAGCTTGGAAAGAGGATTTCAAAGAGTAACCTTTTGGATCTTAAAAACAAAGTAAGGATAAGCTTAAAGCTCATAATTAAAATCTTTCTAGGGAAACTATAGTGCTTCATGGTAAGATTAAATCCATGTACTGAAATGTCACCTGCAGCATTCATTTTATTTGGCCTTAAACATTGTGGGTTGAATTTTAGTTCTAATGTGCTTGGGAAAGCTGAATGATAGTGCATGTATCTTTCACGAGAATGCAGTGTGCCATTAGAGATGTGTTCTCAGTAATAGTGTGTGTGATTACTTTTGAGGCACACTAAGCATTTACTACACTGATGACACCTGCGTGACTTCACCGGTACGCACGAGGATCCCACCGCTAGGTCCTGGTAACGCTGTCACCTTACAGGCACTGGAGGTGGAAGGGAGAGGGTCCGTAGCTTATCTGTCAAAGCCGGGCCTCTAAGCCCATCAGCTCCAGAGCCTGATTGGAAAACCCTAAAACTGTACTGCTTCCCGTGAAAGGAAAACAGCTTAGTCCCTCCGTCCTCCTCTAGCGGACTGGCATCCAGAAGTGGGGCTCCTTTTTGAGATCCACCCTTACTGAACAACAGTTTCAACCCTCAAGAGGCGATGTCCTTTAAAAAGGGAATGAGGGGAAAAAACTTGGAAATACGCCTTTTTCTGGTACAGTAGCACTTTTCATTTGCAAATGGAATTCTTGGGTTGGCCGTTCCTAACTGGCTCATTGCTAACGGCCAAATTAGGGTCACTGGGCTGGATGCAGCCAGCTGCTGGGTTTTTTTTTCCCCCCAAAGAGTAAGAACAAATCACAGGAAATTCATCTAATAAATCAGTGAGTGATAATGTAAATGACTTTGAGTAGTAATGTGTGGACCTGTGACCACGGGTGCCACACGTACCCCGCTCTGGTTGGGAGTGGGTAGTTGGGGAGGCTGTGTATGTGGGGGACAGCGGGTACCTGGGAAATCCCCATTATCTTCTGTTTGATTTTGCTGTGAACCTAAAATTGCTTTAAAAATAAAGCCATCTCTCTCTCTCTCTATGTCTCTATCTCTGTCTCTTTATCTATTATGAAATTTAAATTCAGTATCCATAAGGTTTTACTAGATCGCGAGTATACGCATTAGTTTGTATATTAACTGTGACCTTTTTTTTACCCTAAAAGGGTAAAGTTGAGTAGTTGAGACCAAGTGACCCAAAAAGCATAAACTATTATCTGACAAAAATTTCCTGACTTTTTGGCCCCTGCTGCTGGTCAGGAGGCTGGGCTCAGAGCCAGACGCTGGTGTTCTCAATCCTGCCCCATCCCCTGCCGAGTCATGAGACTTTTGACAAGTGCTGACCCTTACTGGTCTTGGTTTGCTCATCTTTTAAAGTGAGCAACAATGAATCCTCATGGAGATATATTAAGGATTAAATGAATCAGTACATACGAAGTAGTAAATGCGTGTTAGGAGTTACTTATTTTGATTTCGAAGTTATGCTTCCCCCATGTGGCCTTCCCGCTTAGAATCTAGATGCATTTCTTTCAGCTGTTCGAAATCTGCTTTCTTTACATGAGGGCTAAATCTATCTGTCCAAAAACCATCTCCTTCTCTATTTACTGGAGCTCTAAGGTGTCGTGGCTCTGTTTTACCATCTGGCTTGCCTTTCATGATCAACAGTAGTTTCACAATAGTAGTTACCCATAAATGTATCTTCCAAAATGAAAAGTAATCAGTGTTGCCTTTTCCAAATTTGTCTTTTCCAAAACTAGATTTCTGGCTGACAGCACTTCTAAGCCCTGAAACATTTTTGCCACTGCTCAGTTTTTATAAAGCAACAACACAAGCTGTGTTATCACCCAAGTTTATCTCATGAAACTGCTGAGTGACTTAGTAAAAAATGCAGCGTTACTTACTCTGAGATTCTTACTCTGTCGAGAGAAAACATTGACACTGCTGGCCACTCTGGATACAATAGAATTCCAAAAGCCAAAAGGTTCCTATTCATAAGCTACATAACGAGACTCTGCCATTTAATGAAAGATATTTAGAGTCAGCTGACAACTGTCGGGTAGCCATATCCTTGGTGCTTTCCTGGGCATATGCCCTTGCTTCGGCTGTAGAGGCTGAGCAGGGAGTGAGTCTTTAGAGTTTTAAAGATCTTCTGTTCTCCTGTTGGTCACTTTGGGCAAATGATTTTCATTTTTCTGGAACTGATTTCTGGTTGTTGTTGTTTTTTTTTAAACCGGGGATCAAACTCACGACCTGGCACTTGCCAAGCAAGAGCTTGTGCTGCTGAGCTAAACCCCAGGCCCTGATTTCTGTTTTGTAAAATGGGGGTAATACTAGCTGTTTGGCTGAGCTGTTGTGGAACACAAATAAGGTAATTCCTGGAAATAACTCAGTGTGAGTGAGACATACTGTACTTTTCTTTCCTTCATTACGTATCAATCCCATAAGATACTTGCAAGCAGTTTCCACTTGAGCTCAGTCCTCAGAATCTAAAGGAATTTTTTTCTGCCCAGTAAAATTCAAGATCTCAGCTCAGCAGCATCAAAGCCGAGGTCCCTACCTCCCTTTCTCGCATGGCGTGGACAGAGGAGCTGTGTCATCGTGCCAGGCTGATGGGAATGCGTTCTCAGCAACTAGACAGAGTCCTCTCGGGAATGTGGGCTCAGGTGGGGAGAGCTTATAAAGCATTCCTTACTTCCAGGCATCTTGTTCTTCTTCACTACTTGTTTTTCAGAACGTGGTTAGAAGAATCTCACATGTAAGGCCAGAAGGAGGGTGAGACAAGTGAGATGTTTTGGGTGCAGAATAGGAGCTGGCACTTACGCTTAGGACGGTGTGAGGTCTCAGTACTCAACTTTTCTCCCTACGACATATGAAAAAGCTGGGCCTTATTCACACACACACGCACACGCATGCACACGCACACGTACTCACTGTACAGAAGATGTAGCCAGCTGTTTGTGAGGTTTAAGTAAGAGGGAGATTTAGGGAGGAAAAGAAAAAGCATTGTTTCACAGTTTCTATTAAACTGTGAAACGCGTGTTAGGGTTTAGTGCTCACTGTTTGTGGATTCTTGATGTAGAGGAGCCCTCCCTAGCTGTTCTACCCAAATATCCAAAGCAAGAGGTACTTACCTGGATTTGGTTTGGTTTGATTTTGCCTGCTCTAATTCTTGGGCTTCTGAAGGTCGGGCAGTATCTGCTGTGTCATGTTATTCTGGCCTCTACCTCATATCACTTCCCCTCTGCACCTCCAGTGTCCAAATGTCCAAAAACTAAAATCAGGGCAGGAACGGTTCCAGCATACAGCTGTCCCTGGAGCTACTGCAGCGGGGGCTGTGAGCGCCGGCTCCAGCTGACACTCGAAGGCCATGTCTGGGGATGCAACCAGGACCTTGCGGAAAGGTGAGTCCTCTCCAGCAGTGCTGGGGGGCTGGGGACACTGGGGCACAGGGACGCTGGCTCTGGATAGGGGCTGCATCCATGGTGTCTTCTCTGGGACGTGGGAGGTGGAGCACAGAGCCCTGCTTGGATGCAGGACTCTGAGTGAGCCCCTGTCTCCCCACCTGCCCCCCTTTGCAGGAAGCTGTCCCCCGGGGCCAGTCCCCGAGGGGCTCATCCGCATCTACAGCATGAGGTTCTGCCCCTACTCACACAGGACGCGTCTGGTCCTCAAGGCCAAAGGCATCAGGTGAGGAGCTGGAGCTAAGTATTCCCTGAGCAAGTCAAGTCTCGTGGGTTGGGGAATATTTAAAATCTGTAGCACCTTCTGATTTTAGAAGGGGCTCCTTGTCTCTTTCTTCCAAGGCAAAGTCAATAAGTGATTGGCAAGAAGACAGATTTTTTTAAAGCCTTTTTTGAAATGCAAGCTCCCTGAGTGGTGTTTGCATGTAGCACTTTTAGGTAATGCAGAGTAAGCAGAGTGATTGCGTGGGGGAGCTGGATGCCCCCCTAAGGTCTGCTTAGGAAGGGCACAGCCAAAGCCACAAGAGGCCGCCCTGACTGCTGCTTAAATGCAGCTCCCACCCCATCCCGGGCTTCTTAGGGCACCATGTTCTATTTCTTCATCTCCCTGCAGCTGACATTTTCCTATTTGGTCACCTGTCTTTCCTCCATTCCTGCCCCTCAGCTTCTCTCAGTACTCCCCCCATCGTCCCACCGCCATGGAAGATGTGAGTTCTTCAGGGTAGGGGTTTATCTCTTCCATTCATGGAGTAGAAGAGAGCCTGGCGCATAGTAAGGACTCAAAAATGTTTGTCAGAGGGAATAAACAAATCTTCCCCCACACACAGAGCTAGAAGGAACTGCTGTTGGAGGTGCCTGGAGGGTTTTAACGTACCTGAGAGATGAGTATGTGGCCTCCCAGAAGGAATTCTGGGAGACCAGCTCCTGCGGGTCTGGATTAAGAAAACAGAGCGGCTTGGCTGGAATGTGGACCAGAAGCTCTGTCTGGCCTTCCCACTCCAGGGTACAGAATGCGTCACCAGACTCTGACCCATGGCAGGCAGAACGCATTAGGGGAGACTTAATAGTCACTGACTCATGTCAGAGAATCCAGAAATCCATATAGAGATGTTTAAAACAGAACTATGTAGTTCCACCTTGCTGTGTGTATATGACACATATTTCTAGATTCTTCCTTTACTTTCAAATCTACTTGACCCTAAGGATAGCTGTGTTTTGAGACAAACAATGGTTTTTGCCCGGTTGGGAACAAATTGGCAGCTTAGGGACTGATGTAAATATTTTGTTAGGGCTAGTTTTCTCCAGTTTAGCAATATTGACATTTGGGCCAGATCATTCATTCCTGAGTGGGGACAATGGGTCTGGACTCTGCATTGTTGAAATATTTAGCAGTATCTTACCCTTTACGCATCATATTAGGGGTCACCTTTCCCTCTCCCTTTCCTGATTCTGATAACTCAGAAGGTCTCCACACACTGCCACATGTGCCTTGGGCAAGGACTACTGCCGTTTGGGCTAAGCGAAGAATGTGCCCATGTGCTTCTTTTAATCTTTTTAGATATATGTGGAGGCTTATGGTAACTGTGTGGGCCTGACGCCCACACATAATTAATATTAATTAATTATGAATTTAAAAGTTATTTCATGCTAATAATGCATTAGGCACATTTCCAAAACTTTATACATAGTTTCTTAGTTACTTTTCTTGTTACTGAGACAAAATACCTGACACTCAAATTTAAAGGAGGAAAGATTTATTTAGCTCACAGTTTAGAGGTTTCAGTCGATAATCAGCTGGCTCCAAGGCAGGGTGGCATGGTAGAGGGGCAACAGTTCATGACAGCAGAAGACAGCAAAAGCATCAAGAGAGAGAACCCTCTTTCCATCCCTTTATATCCAGTCTACTGGGATTAGGGTGGTGCTGATCCAGTGAGTGGACTGAGCCAGAAATCACCCCCTAAACCTCTGCATTGTGCTACAAATCAATCATATACTCTGTGTTCAGCCACCTCTGACAAAACTTGACCACAGGAGGCTTTGGGAGGACACCCAGACACAAACCATAACACATAGTTGCTTATTGGGTCATCATAAGATGCCAAAAGATGGGTACGATTATTGCCCTTCTTTTATAATCAAGGACATTAAGCACAGAAGGGTGGTGGAATCTGACCAAGGTCTCAAGCGAGGCTGTCCGGTTTGATGGCAGGAATCAGATCTGAGATGCTACCTCCTTGAATCTATTTCCTGTGAGGCAAACTGACCTTATGAGGAATCATGAAGCCCAGAGGAGATAAGGCATAGAAAACATCTCATACCTCTTACCACAGCGGGAAGGATGATGGTGCTCTGTATTTCACACAAAACTTAAACTTAAAGAAAAAATTTTAACGACAAACTTTTAATTCCATTTTCTGCTTTCAAGATGAGCTACTGCCTGCACACACTTCTCAGTTTTGTTCCTCCTGCCTTCCCCTTCGCTTTGTAAGACATGAGGTTATCAACATTAACCTGCGAAGCAAGCCTGACTGGTACTATACAAAACACCCTTTCGGCCAAATTCCTGTCCTGGAGAACAGCCAGTGTCAACTGATCTACGAGTCGGTCATCACTTGTGAGTACCTGGATGATACCTACCCGGGAAGGAAGCTGTTTCCGCATGACACCTATGAACGGGCACGCCAGAAGATGCTCTTGGAGCTGTTTTGTAAGGTATCTTCCATTTCCCACTTCCACTCCGTGTTGCTCTATGTGTCTTTCCCAAGCTTCAGCCGCTGGTAAAGGCATTGGTGCAGCCGGTTTGTTTTCATACCGCAGGAACCTGAGGTGGCGTTAGAGCGGGGGCTGACCACAGAGAGCGAGGGTTCAAGGCTGACCTGACTGTGAGGTGCTTTCCCATCCCACCTAGCAGACCTAGCAGGTGTCATTATGGCTGTGTGACTTGAGATGGCGATGCCGAAAGAACTGAAAACCAATGATCCTTAAAAGGAATATTTCCCAGACTTCAGGTCAAAAAATACTGGGAGGGGGTAGCCTTTGAGGTGGGGCAAGAGTGCCAGCACTTGTGCCAAGAGAGAAGAGGTGGTAGCTGTGGATGATGAAAGAAAAAGGGGTGGAGAAATTTGTAGTTCAAAAGAAAAGAAAGATAACTCCATGATATTAGTAGCAAACATATATTAAGGACTTAGGAATTGCCAACCCTAACCCTAACCACTCTGCTTTTTAGAGGCTAACTTGTTTCATCCCACATCTGCCTTTGGAGGTGGGGACTGTTTGGTGTCCCCACTTTCCAGATGCAAACACTGAGGCTTAGCAAGGTTCAGTGTCCTGCCTCGCAGTGCACAGCATGGAAGCAGCAGCCCTGGAGAACCTGTTAACCCGCCTGGTTACCAGGGTGCTGTGAGGAGTGGGTTCCTGGACCCACTGGGGTCACTTGGTGCCCTTCACACAGAGTGAGGCCATCTGCGCTGGATGCTGGCCTGCCACGTTGGCGTTAGAAAGCTTCCCTGCAGTCTTAGGCCAGGTGGGAACACAGAGTCCCTGCCGATGTGTCCACTGAGAGCCTGTGTCCTGTGATCAGGTCCCAAAGCTGACCAAGGAGTGTCTGCTGGCGCTGAGAGGCGGCAGGGAATGTACCGACCTGAAGGCCGCCCTGCGGCGGGAGTTCTGCAACCTGGAAGAGGTACCTGGGGCCCCTGCCCATCCCAGAGTCCCACAGAGTGCAGGAGCCCTGCAGGCCTCCTTCCCGGTCACTCAGGCACTGCCACCTCACGGCCCCTTCTCTCTGCTCGGTTCTGAGCAGCTGCGCTTCTAGTCCTCTGGCTGTGGCTCGCAGGTGCCTGCCCTGCACTGGCCTGCTGTGGAGCCCTGCGGAGGAACCTGGCAACGTGGCATGGAGGACAGGCTCCAAATGCTTCCTCTCTTGACATCGTCACATTCCCCAGCATCTCTGGTAGCTTCTGTGGTTTCTGCCCCCGCACCCAGCATGTTGATTAGCGATTGTGGGCACTGACAGTTGTCCGTTTACATTAGGAGGGTGAATTCTCTAAGCTAAAAGGCCAGAGGTGGGTGGTGCATGACAGCTTCCTCATGACGTCACCAGGGACTGAGATTCTGTTTCTGTCCTCGTTAGTGTAAAATTTTCATTCTCAAAATGACAAGATAGCTACTGGAACGGTGACCATACCACCCCAGTTCCTTTTTTTTTCTTGTATTTTTTTTTAATTTTAAAGAGAATAAAAAGAGGACAGATCTAAGCAGATCAGAACAGAAGAATGTAAGCAACACAGACTTCACAAGACAGTTGGATATTAACAGTAGCTATCATAATGTCTCTTTCTTTGAAATGGTTGAGCTTAGCTTTATACACAATAATGTCAAACATAACAAAGTAGAATAAACAACTCAAGAGAATGGAAGTATTCCAAGACATTCTGAACCATATAAGCAAAGATGAACAATGGCTGCTATATTATCTCATTTTCCATAAAAATTTTGTTTTTACTATCATGCATATTAAAATCCAATAACACACAATGTGATAGAACCAATGGTAATAGAAAAACAAAAGCATGGTAGGACTTCAGAGCAAGATGATATTAAATCAACACTGGCTACCATACTGTCTTGTCTTCAAAGTAACTATTCATATGATCACATATGTTAAGATCAAACAAAACAGAATAAAACCATTTGAACCAATGAATGAAGATATAAGACATCAAAGCAGTATAATGGTGAAACATGATTTCCATAAAATATTCTTTACTCTTACCATTTCTTACACTATGGAGACTTTACAGTATTTATACATGTGAGTTTGATTTATTTCACTTATGAGTATAGATTCAAGATGTATCCATTTATTTATAAATATCTCAATGTGATTATTCTTTATAGCTGAGTAGTACTCCACTGTATAAAAGTACCACAATTTTTTAAATCCATTTCTCGGTTGATGGGCACTTAGGTTGTTTCCAAGATCTGGCTATTACAAATTATGCCGCTATAAACATGGGTGAACATATGTCACTGTGGTAAGATGTTTCCAGTTCTCCTGGGAATATGCCTAGGAGTGGAATAGCTGGGTCAAATGGGACCTCCATCCCCAGCTTTTTGAGGAATCTCCAGACTGACCTCCACAGTGGTCGCACCAGTCTACACTCCCACCAAGAGTGCAGAAGAGTTCCTTTTTCCCCACAGCCTCTCCAGCATTTGTTGTTGGTAGTTTTGTTGATCCTGGCCATTCTTTCTGGAGTGAGATGGTATCTCAGTGTGGTTTTAATTTGCATTTCTCTAAAGACCAATGATGATGACCATTTTTTCATGTATTTATTTGCCATTCATATTTCTTCATCTGAGAACTGTGTGTTCATCTTGGATGCCCATTTTTGGATTGGGTGTTTGAATTTCGGGGGTCTGATTTTTTTTAATTCTTTGTAAGTTCTAGACAGAAGTCCTTTGAGGGACAGATCACTAAGATTTTTTCCCAGTTTGTAGGTTTTCTTTTCACTCTGCTAGAGATTTCTTTGGACATGCAGAAACTCTTTAATAAGATATGATCCCAGTTATCGATTCTGGGATGTATTTCTCATGCAGTTTGGTTCTTGTTCATGAATTCTCTACCTACTCCTATGTTGTCAAGATTTTTACCTACTTTGTCTTGCAACAGATTTAGTGATTCTGTTTTAATATTTAGATCTTTGATCCATTTGGATTTTAGTTTAGTACATGGAGATAGGCATGGGTCTAATTTTAGTTTTTGGCATATGGATAGCCAATTTTTCCAGCACCATTTATTAAAGAGACTATCGTTCTTCCAGTGAACATGCTTGGCCCCTTTATCAAAGATAAGGTGGTTGAGTGTGTTTGTAGTTGTGATTGTATCTTTCTAATCTATTCCATTGATCTTCAGATCTGTTTTTATTCCAATACCATGTTGATTTTATTATGGTAGCTTTGTAGTATAACTTCAAGTCAGGGATTGTGATGCCACCTGCCTTGGCTTTGCTGCTTAGAATTGCCTTTGCTATTCTAGGTCTCTTCTGGTTCCAGATGAATTTTAGGAGTGATTTCTCTAGATCTATGAGGTATGTTAGTGGTATTTTCATTGAGATTGCATTGAATCTGTATAACAATTTTTGGAGAATGGCCATTTTTACAATATCCATGAACAAGGGATATCTTTACCTATGTTGAATCATCCCTGCGTGCCTGGGATGAATCCCACTTGGTCATGGTATATAATCTTCTTGATGATTTGCTGCATCCTGTTTGCTAATATTTTATTGAGAATTTTTGCATCTATGTTCATTAGGGAGATTGGCCTGTAGTTCTCTTTGTTTTAGTTGGGTATTTCTCAGGTACTAGAGAATATTTGCTTCTAGGAATGACTTCGGGAGAGTTGCTTCCCTTTTGATTTCATTGAAGAGTTTGAGGAGTGTTGGCATTAAGTCTTCTTTGTATTTCTTGTAGAATTCCACAGTGAATCCGTCTGGGCCTGGACTCTTCTTTGTTGGTAAGGATTTAATTATATTTTCAATTTCATTAATAGGAATTGAATTAATCAGCAGTTTTACATCTTCTTGGCCCAGCTTTGGTAGTTCATATGTTTCTAGGAATCTGTCCATTTCTTCTGTGTTATCGAACCTATGAGAGTAGAAGTTTTCAAAATAGGTGTTGATGATCTTCTGTATTTCCACAGAGTTTGTAGTAATTTCACTTTTTTCATTCCTTATTGCATAAATTTGAGTTTTTTCTTTCCTTTTTTAAAAATAAGGTTGGCTAGGGGCTTATCAATTTTATTTATTCTTTCAAAGAACCAATTCTTTGATTCATTGATTCTCTGAATTGTTTTCTTAGTCTCTATTGCATTAATTTCTGCTCTAATCTTTATAATTTCCTCCCTTCTTTTGGGCTTTGCTTGCTCTTCTTTTTCTAGATGTTTCAGGTGTAATATCAGGTTGCTTATTTGTGTTCGTTCTGTTTTCCTAATACAGTGGGAAACACAGTGCAATAAATTTTCCTCTGAGTACTGCTTTCGTTGCATCCCACAGGTTCCGGTAAGTTGTATTTGTTTTTTCATTTGCTTGTAGATATCATTTAATTTCTTCTTTAATTTCCTCTGTGACCCACTGATTGGTCAAGAGTGTATTATTTAATTTCCATGTGTTTGTGTGGTTTTTGCAGTTACTTTTATCATTAATTTCCAGTTTCATGGTGCTATGCTCCAATAACATGCATGGGATAATTTCAATTTTTTTGCATTTACTTAAATATGTTCTGTGGGTTAGTACATGGTCTATTTTAGAGAATGTCCCATGTACTGATGAGAAGAATGTATATTCTGATGTTGTTGAATGGAACACTGTATACGTCTATCAAATCCATTTGTTCACAGGTGTGATTTAGTTCTGTTATTTCTTTGCTGATTTTCTGTCTAGTTGATCTATCCCTTTGTGTCAATGGTGTGTTAAAGTCCCCTGTTATAATTGTGTTATTGCCTATTTGATTTTTCATTTCTGTTAATACTTGCTTTGTGTAGTTGGGTGCTCTGGAATTTGGAGCATTTATATTTAAGATTGTTATCTCTTCCTCTTGCACTTTTCCCCTAACTAGTATGTAGTGACCTTCTTTATCTCTTTGGGCCATTCTTGGTTTGAAGTTCACATGGTCTGCAAATGGAATAGCTATCCCCACTTTTTTTAAAGTTCCTGTTGCATGGAGTATTGTTTTCCATCCTTTGACTTTCAATCTATGAGTTTCCTTTTGGGTTAGATGGGTTTCTTGTAGACAGCATATGGTTGGATGTTGTTGCTTGATCCATTCTGCCAGTCTGTTTCTTTTAATTGGTGAATTGAGGCCATTTACATTAATGGTTATAACTGTCATATATTGGTTTATTGTTGACATGTTATCTGTCTGATGTTGTATCTTAGCTTTCCATTCTGTTTGTCTGTCTTGCTTAGTGGTTTTTCCTATGTACCTAGAATGTCTTTCGGTATTCTTTGTAGGTTTGGTTTGGTGATCATGAAGTTCTTCAGCTGTTCTTTGTCATGGAAGTATCTTATTTCTCCATCCATTTTGAAGGACAGTTTTTCAGGGTACATCAGTCTGGGTTGGAAGTCATTTTCTTTAAGGATCTGAAAAACTTCACTCCATGCTCTTCTTGACTTCATTGTCTGTGTTGAGAAGTTTGCCATGATTCTGATAGGCTTTCCTTTATAGGTGACCTGTCTCTTCTCTCTAACAGCTTTTAATATTCTGTTCTTATGTTGGATTTCTTGGATGGTGATAATTATATGTCTGGGTGTAGTTTTGTTTTTGTTATGGCTATTTGGAGTTCTATATGCCTCACTATGTTTGGGAAGTTTTCAGCTATTCTGTAAATAGCCTCTTGATATCTTTTGTGTTTTCCCCTTCTTTTTCTTTTATCCCTATAAATCTTATATTGTTTTTCTTTGCATTGTCTTGCAGCTGTTGAATTGTTATTTCTTGATTTCTTGTTATTGTTAGAAGATCTTTCCTTTCCTGCTGACTAGCTGCAATCTTATCTTCAAGGTCTGAGATTCTATCTTCACTTTCATTGAGGCGGTTTTTGCAACTTTCATTAGAACTAAATATATATGTATATATGTATTTCAATAGAACTAAAATATATGTATATATTCATCACATTAAAATTTGAACTGATGGGGGCTGTGTATTTAGCTCAGCAGCATAAGTGCCTGCCTGGCAAGCATGAGGTTGTGAGTTCGATCCCCAGTACCACAAAAAAAAAGAAAAATTTTAAACTGAATAATTGTTAGGACATGAAAATACAGAAGCACACATTCCCCTAGCCATTAGAACAGTGAGATACCATACTTCACGTAGCTTCTAAAGTTTCCACTGCACACTTAAGACAAAATAAAAAAATTAACGTAATGTTGAAAATGGTTTGATCTCTCAGATTCCTCAGGAGGACTTAAGGCATCTAATGCCCAAGACCACATTGTGAGAACCGCTTTAGCCTTCAACTTGTGCTTTATTTTCTAAGTCAGCCTGGGGTATGTCCTGGGAACACCCTTCACTTTCTGTCTCTGAGCTCCATTTATGCCTTAGCTCCTAGAACCTTTTTGCTAAGAGCTCCCAGGTGAAGCTCTGTCTCCCTTTCAGTGCTGTGAGCACTCAAGTTTCTTCACCAAGCTGACCATATTGTATCTTCTGTCTGCGCCACTTCCGTCTCTTTTAGATTTCCACTAGTTTTCAAGGCTTAGTTATCACCCATCACAAACCCAAACCAACTTGATCATTTTCTTTGAAGAACTCTTGTATCTCTACTTCATTTTATATATTCTACTGTTTCTTTGTGAGTTAATGTATCTTGTCTTTCCTTCTTTTGTTGCTACTTGTTCAAAACTATTTTATTTGCTTTGTCAAAATACTCTAAACTGAATTATCAGTGACTGCTAGGACTGCCGATGATACTCTTCTCTCTGCACTTTTCTGCAAAAAAATCTTGTAACATGAAAGTGTTTATATATTATCAATTAATACAAAACACTGTTGCTTGTGATTTTTGATTTCCTGTATATCTCTTTGAATCTGCTTAATGCATTTTATTTGTCTCTTAAACTGTTCATTCAGGGATTCTATCATTTTGCTTTGTTCCTCTAATTGTTTAGCTGTGTCTTTGTTGGATGCATTCAGTATTTGTTTCACTACTTATATCATTTCTTCTTTTAGCTGGGAGAGTATTTCTGATTTGAGTTCCCTCATAGCTTCCTGTACTTGCTTCTTTATTTCAGTTGATATCATTTCATACATTTCAGGTGTATGTGTAGTATTTTCTTCTATGTACGTGGCTCCTATTTCTTGGGATGGGCTGGGGATTTGAGATTGCATTTTGGTCTTTTGTTTTGTCATTTTCCTGTATTTTCGTGTTTCCAGCAATTTTCTGAAGCTTTCCCTTGCGGTGCAGCACCGGCTTGGCTCCCCCTTCAGTGGGCCTGGCTCACCTGGTTGAATGAAGGTCGCTGGGTGCAGCCCACTCAAGCCTGCAGAACCTCTGGAGCCTAGTCCAATGACCCAAGGGGGCTGGGCAGGCACCCAGCCGCCAGGATTGATGGTCCCAAACCCTTCAGGGTCTGTGCTGGTGATCTGCAACTCACCTCATGGTGCGTGGCTTGGCTTGGCTCCCCCTTCCACTGGTCTGATTCCCCTTGTTGAATGAAGGTCACTAGGTGCAGTCCACTCAAACCCATGAAACCTCTGGAGCCCAGTCCAGTTAGCCAAGGGGGCTGGGCAGGCACCCAGCCGCTGGGATCGATGGTCCCATACCATCCCAGTTTCAAACTCTAGACAGAACAGAGTTAATGGCAAATGACTTCTCCTTTCAGGAACTTGTCCCCGAGTCTAAAGACTACTTCCAGCTCATCGGCCAGAATTCAGTGGTAGGGTTGTAACTACCTGTGGAGAAGACTGGGACATTTGTCTTTAGTTGAGGCATCCTAAATTGTTCTGTAGTTAAGGAAGAGGAAAAGTGAGTAGAAAAGGACCAGTCTCTGATGGTAGTGTCTCCTTAACAGGCAGAAGGGAGCTCTTTACCATCTGCCCTCTGCCCCTGGCATAGTCTGCAAGGTGCTTTTCTTGGCTTCCTTTACCTTCGTTCCCTTTGAGGGAGGTTTGTTTCTCCGCTGTAGTCTGAAGCTGCTATTTTGATCCCCTTAAGGGGCCCTGATCATTCTTGCTCTTCCATTTGATCTTTATGAAGTAGAAGAAGATTAAATTTATCTATGCTTCATTCCTGCCTAGACTTGTAGAGTTTCAGTATTCATGGCTAGTTAACAGTCTGGAGTGAGAACCCAGCCTTTGGTCTCGAGGCTGGGCTGTGGTCCAGGAATCGTGGAGGCCTGTGATGGGGTGGCAGGAGTCTTGGGGCTTCATCTTTACTGTACCAGATTCCAGGAGTTTGGAAAGAAGAGGCCAGGTGGATGGGTTCAGACCAGAGGCACCCAACCCAGCCGCAGTGCTTAACAGGACCTGCCGCTGATGAGAGCGAGTGGGCAGGTGGGGGAACTGCTGCTTTGGAAAAAGAAGAAGAAGTTGGAAACTTGTGAGTAGAAGATGATTAAGTCTTTTGTACAAAGATCAGCTGAACTGGCCCATTATGCCTGGGTGCCTTCTCCCAGATAAATAATTGCTGGCCCAGGGAAAAGGAGTC
The DNA here is from genome assembly GCA_004027455.1 of Hydrochoerus hydrochaeris. Taxonomy (NCBI): domain Eukaryota; kingdom Metazoa; phylum Chordata; class Mammalia; order Rodentia; family Hydrochaeridae; genus Hydrochoerus; species Hydrochoerus hydrochaeris. Next base: position 207,739 of record PVLA01002874.1, on the reverse strand, counting down.
GGGAAACAAAGCCCTTTTAAGAGAAATTGAAACACGTTTGGATGGGTCTCCCCCACTCTGCATTTAAATGATACAGAAACTTTGTAAATTACAGATTGTTCAGTGTATATAATTGGGCTGGGGATGTAGCGTAGTAGGTACAGTACCTGCCTGGCAAGCGTGAGGTCTTGAGTTTGATTCCTGGTATTAAAAAAATATATAAAATTATGGTAGAGGCATAGCTCCTCTTCAGTTGGGGCCCTTCCAGGCTAAGTGGACCAGGAACTGGGTTATGAATTATGCCACAGGTACTTTGCATACAACACCTTGTTTAGGCTTTCCAACAACCTTTCATTTTTTAAAATTTAATTTTATTTTAAAAAATAAATAAAACAAAATTTCAAAACATAAGTAGAGGGTAACAATGGTTAATACATTGTGTATGGTTATCTTTAAATTAGTTACTCAGAGTACAAGATATCTGCATTTAATTGCCCAAACAATATTAGCACAAACCTTTCTTTTCAATGAACTAAGGGAAATTAGTAGCATAACTATCCTAACTATCTTTTATATATATATACATGTATTATTTCTTTCAGCTTCTCACACTAGCCAGATAACATGGTTTATTTTCACTTATGAGTATGGTCTCTAGTTGCATCCATTTATCTATAAAAGTCTCAAATTTATCCTTCTTTATGGCTGAGTAGTACTGCATTGTATAAAGAGACCACATCATTTTAGCCTCAGTCGATGGGCATTTAGGTTGTTTCCAGGCTCTAGCTATTACAAATTGTGCTACTATAAACATGGGTGCACTATTTTTTTTTTTTACCAGGACCTTGAACTTTCCAGGCGGGTACTCACGCTGCTGAGCTATGTGCCTGGCCCCTATATTGCTGTTTTTAATTCCTCTGGGAAGATCCCCAGAAGGGCAATAGTCAGGTCAAATACGACCTCCAATCCTAGTGTTTTGAGGAATCTCCACACTGATTTCTACAGTGGTTGCACCAGTCTGCATTCCCACCAACAGTGGAGAAGGGGTCCTTTTTCCCCACAGACCTGCCAGCATTTGTTATTGGTTGATTTCTTGATACTAGCCATTCCTCCCGGGATAAGGTGAAATCTTAGTGTTACTTTAATTTGCATCTCTCAAAGGACCAGTGATGTTGAACATTTTTGAACTTATTTATTTGCTGTTTGTATTTCTTCATCTGATAAGTGTGTATTCATTTCAGATGCCCATTTTTGGATTGGGTCTTTAAATTAGAGAGGTCTGATTTTTTTTTTTTTTTTTAGTTCTTTCTGTGTTCTTGCTAATAATCCTTTGTCTGAGGAGCAGCTGGCAAACATTTTCTCCCACCTTGTGGGTTGTCTTTTCATGCTGTTGGTGGTTTCTCTTGCTGTGCAAAAGCTAAAGCTCTTTAATAAGATAAGATCCCAGTCGCAGCGATCTTTTTTGGCCAGTCCTTCTAGTCCTTTTTTGCAAACTGGGGTGCATTCTCGAGGTGGGCTCTGAACTGAGTAACAGGAAAACAAAAAGTCAAAGACCTTCAGGATGCCACGAGCCCAGAGCAGGACACAGAAGGTCAAGTTCATCTAAAACTTCGGTGTACTGAGCACAGGCTGGAGACGAACTGCAAAGTGGTGTGAGGGTGGGAGATGCCTCTGCTGACTCTTCAAGGGTGAGTCAGAGGTACAGGCTGGACCCAGGGCGCTTTCTCCACAGAACCAAGAACTTTGCCCCAATAGGGTCACCAAAGACTGGGAAAGACAGTGGCACATTCCTTCTGCTGCCCAAGGACAGTGTAGAGGATGGATACGAGGGCCACAGGACCATGGTAAAGAGGTGGAGGGGACCTGACTGGGGAGACTGTAAGGGCTGGAGATGAGGTGGAATCTAGTGGGGAGTTCTGAGTTACTGAGGTTGGGCTCCGAGTTCGTGGCCATGTGATGTTCTTCGCCGAGAGGAGGTGGGAGGGCGATGGACCTTGTTCACCGTGAGGTACCGTGTGATGGGCAGAGCTTAGGAGAGCAGTACCAGGCCATGCCACATCTTCAGAGTGGTTTTACTGGGTTGGAGCGTTCACTAGGAAGATTAGGGATATAATCAGTAAGACTGTGATGACTCTCTCTAGAAAGACTCAATTCTCTCTCTGGAAAAAAAGGAGGGGTGCAAAGTCCTGACCAGTGCTGTAGAAGGCCCCCAGCACAGTGGATTTTAGTGTGCCATCTGCAGAGTCAGAGTTGGGGAGCAGAGGGGGCAGCTGGTGAGCTCCCGCTCCAGTGTGTCACTGCTAACACATTTGGCTTTATCTGCAGTGACAGCCCCAGAAGTGTCTGTGACTAGGCAACCTGTGCTTCCCTAGGGCTCACTGACGCTATGTAAGGACCACTGAGTGAGGATTCAGTATAGCCCCTGCGGGCTTGACCATGGGATTTGTCCCGTATGGTGTTAACCAGAACACAGGCTACCATGTAGGGAATACCAGAATCTGAACAGGACTGGTGGACTCGAATTACTTGACATATTTCTCTTAACACCAGTATACTTACTCTAAGAGCTTCTAGAGAAATTGAAACTTGTCAGAAGAATTATAAGAGAAACAATCCTGACTTTTGTAACTCGCGTGTGGTTTTGTGCAGCCAGCATTTTGTGTGAGCTGTGAAATGCACACAGGCTTTTTCAGTGAAAGAGGCCAAGACTTCTTTTTTTGTTTGTTTTTGTTTTTCTGGATTTTTTTTTTTGTTTGTTTACTTGTATTTGCTTTGGAGACAGGGTCTCCCCCTAAAGATTAGACTGGTCTGAAACTCAGTATATAGACCAGGCTGGCCTCAAACTAGCAACAATCCTCCTGCCTCACCTCCTGGCAGGTGTTGGTATAACAGGCCTGTACCACCAAACCCAGCCTATGGCCACGATTTCAACATTCAGTCCATGAGGCTTTTCTACCCAAAGCTTTGGACTGTGTTTTGCAGTCTTAACATCCAACTTTCTTCTCTTGAACTATAAGTGCCCTGTCTGATTTTAGAATTTCTTTTTAAAGTCTGGTCTCAGCTGGGCAAGGTGGCACACACCTGTGAGCTCAGCAGGCTGGAAAGAGGACCACAGGTGGGAGCCCAGCGCGGGCAGTGTGGTGACTTAGCAAGACCCCATCTCAAAAGGAAAAAGCATACAGTAAAATGTATGTCATGTGTATAAATGTATAACATAACTATAATTGTATAATAAAATGTTTGTAAAATGTATAATAAATATACATAAAAATAAAAATGTAGCTCAGTGTAAAGATTCTTGAGTTGTCCCAGTACCACCAAAAAAAAAAAAGTGCCGGTTTCGTTAAAATTGAAGCTTTCCTGTTGTCTAGCCACATTTACATGTGATGTTTGCTTCACTTTTTGAGGTTGATTACTGTTGCCTTTATTACAGAACTGGTAGCCTGACCTGCCCTTCCTGTTCTGAACACTGGTGTGAGTTTTCAAACTATTGGGGTGCCCTAGTCTAGCCACGCTTTAAATATGTCTGCAAATAGCTTTTCTAGCTTTTCTGGCGTCGATAATCTAAAACACACACACTCCTAGTTCCCTTCCTTTTTTATGCTGTTACCGACTCTTCCATTTCAAAATGGCACTTGGCCCAGGTTTCGTTTTCTGTGTGTGGATTTCAGTGTGGCAGGCCCTTTGCAGGGCCTCTGTTTTCGTCAGCAACTTCATTCAGAATTTCATTTTGGATGGAGTCAAGTCCAGTGCAGTGACAGACAGGCTTCAGCCAGGGTTCTCAGATGCTTCGGATTTGTGCTGTAACTCAGTGCTCGGGCCTGCGTGCTGACCATGGCTGGGGTCCCTTCCTGGTCATCATCAGACCTACGGAGAGGTAGGAGAAGGTGACATCAGTAAACCAAACCAGACCCCACTGAGGGGTGAGAACCATCTCTCAGGGGCCACAGGGCACTTAGCTTTCTTCTCAGTGTTTGTGGACCGGCTTTGTAATGCCTTCCTCACTCCTGCGCTGTTTCTCACAGGGCCAGTTTTGCTTGCCTGCCTTAGGTGTGGCAGTGTGTGTCACTTAGGGACATCCATCGGTAAATACTTTCTCGATTTTAAATTTCACCCATAATCTTCACTTTCACTGACGTGTTTTGTGTTTTGGGGATACGATTTCACTGGGTGTCCAGGTTAGCTTCAAACTCATAGGCTCAGATAGATCATTATTATAAATCCAGCCAGTCACAATCTTTTCAATCTTTCTTTTCTCTAAAAAAGGCATTTTAGGGGCTGGGGATTTAGCTCAGCGGCATAAGCGCCTGCCTGGCAAGTGCAAGGTCGTGAGTTTGATCCCTGGTACCAAAAAAAAAAAAAAAAAGCATTTTAGTCTGTTATACCTATTGTCCTGGTTAAGCCTTATTATAGTAGTTTTTAAGTTTTTATGAATTTCAGTGTTATATACTGTTTACAAGAGAAGAAAGAAAGAAAGAGTTTTAACCTGGCTAATTCTTCACTGGAAATACATTTTTGTCTTATAGATCATAACCTGTCTACAAGCTAAATTTATCTTCTGTCAACTGAGTTGCAATAGCTACAAAGCACATTTATTGTTACTGCTATATTTTTTGATAACAGTTTCATGGAAACATAATTCATGTATCATGAAATTCACGTTTTTGAGTGTAGGATGCAGTGGTTTTAATATATTTACAGAATTGTTGTAGCCACTGCCAGTATTTAATTTGAGAATATTTCTGTCACACCCCTGAGAAGCTCCCTTTTAGTCACCTCTCATTTCTTCCTACCCCTCTCAGACCTCTGTTCCATCTCTATGGATATGCTTATTTTAGGGAGTTTGTACAAATGGGATGGTAACACAGGTAGCTTTTCACAAACTTCTTCCACTTAACATAGTGTATTTAAGGTTCTTATTTCACTATTTTTATGGCTAAATAATATTCCATCTTGTGGCTCCACCACATTTTGTTTACTTATTTAAAACTTAATTTTACTATTTTCTAACTATAAATTAGTACTATTTTTGTTTTCCATCCATTTCCATTATGTATATTTTTATATAGTTGAAATTGTGCTGTAGGTAGAATTTGGCTATCATACTATAGAGAGATTTTTTTTGTATTTTTATAAACTCTATACATGTTTGTTTATACATATAAGGGTATTGATTACAGGAGCATTGTTGGTGATGACAGAAAGTAGAAACTAAAATGTTCTTAGATGGAGAATTTTGCCATTCTGTGGATCAGTTAAAAATGAATATACTGACATGAACAGATTGTTTGGAAATATGCAAATTACACAGAAATCTAGATAATAGGGTCCCACTTTAGCAGTAGCAAACAAAACCTTACTATATATGCGCGCATGACAAATGCCCAGGAAAATGTCTGCAGAGACATGTCAGCCTCCACCGGGAGGGCACAGGGCGAGCAGAGAGATTACGGGCTGCGGTGGGGACGGAGGACTTGGCTTTTTACTGGTTTCTGTGTTTGGAATTTTTCTAAAAAATGAGAATATTTCTCTAATACATGTGTAATTTTTAAAAATAGGAAAAACATAAGGTTCCTTCTCTTTTCCCTTCCTTCCTTCTTCCTTTACTTTCTCTCTCTGTCTCTGTCTCTCTCTCACTTTTTCTTTCTGGCACTAGGCATTGAATCCAGAGCCTTTGCACTGGGCTTACATCCCCAGCCAATTTTATTTTTTTACTTTTGAGAAAGGGCCTTGCTAAGTTGCTAATTTTCCCGGGCTGGGTTTGAACTTGCAGTCCTCCAGCTTTGTTTCCCAGCAGGCTGGGATTACAGCCTGTGTACCCAGCTAGGAAAAAAATCACTTTTAATGTCTGCCTCCTTTGCTATGCATGAAGCCATGAAGCCACTGCTCCAGCACACATGCCATGGGACTCAGGTCACTTCCAGTCCTTTGCTATGAATGACACTGTAGCAGCTTCTTGGCTTGAGAGCCACTTCTATTCTACAGTGTGATCCTGGGCCAGAGTCTCAGTGATGGAATTACCAGTTTGCGGGGTTGGGGTGCTTTGGAGGGTGTGGCTGTGCATTACTAACTTGCTCCCCAGAATGCTTATCCTGTTCTTACCCCACCCAGTGGTGTATGAAAGCACCCTTTGTACCATCTCCTTTGGATATTTCATTCAAAAAGATACTTGCTTGTTCTAGAGAAATAAACAATAGACAATGGTTCCTCGTTGTTGATTTAATCTTTTTATTTCCCCCGCCATGCTGGGGTATCAAATCCAGGGCTTCACACATGCTCGGCAAAAGCTTATGCGCTGAGCTCTGGCCCCAGCCCTGTATTTCTTTGGTCGCTGCTGAGGCTGGGGGATTCCCCAGAGTACTGTGTCTTCTCTGAGTTTGGACTGTTGCTGGTCCGTCTCCCAAGGTCTTGCTGATTTTCCCCATGATTTGTAAGTGTTCCTTTTAAAGAGTTTTTTTAGATATCAAATCTACTTGAGAGTTTTGTTTTAACGTATTTCCTCTGTCTTAAATTTTAATTTTGCTCATCTCTCATGTGTAAGCAAGTGTGACGTGATAAAGACCATGCCGTGTACCTTTCCTGTCACGCTTTCTTCCACTACCTTTATGCCTCAGATCCTAGGCTAAGCCTTCTTCCTAGAGGAGGGAAGGTTCATTCCCAGGGAGCCTGTTCACCTCAGCTCAGCTCAGCTTCAGTCAGTGTGGAGGGGCCTGCAGCTTGAGCCCTGAGACCCTCTACTTGTAATGAGGGCGCGCCAAGGCCTCGCTCCCTGGGGCTGATGGGTCCCCCGCAGCAGCTTCCGCATAAGCACTTGCATCCGCCACTCCTCCAGAGTGGGCAGGTGTCTTGTGGGTGGGATGGGGGATCCGCTCCTTAAGAATTATTTCCAACAAGAAAAAGTGCTGTGTGCTTCCTCCAGCAAGCCCAGGGGCGCTGCTGGGAGCCCTTACACTGTTTTGTGATTGGAGCTCAGGTTCCTTTTTTTTAAAATTTCATTTTAAAGAGAATAAAACAAAAGAGGATCAGAACAGAACAATGTAAGCAACACAGCACTTCACAACAAGACAACTGGATATTAACAGTAGCTACTATAATGTCTCTTTCTTTGAAATAGTTGAGCTTAGTTTCACATACAATGATATCAAACATAATTAAAAAAGTATAAAACCATTCAAGAGAATGAAAGTATTACAGGACATTCTGAACCAAATAACAGAAACCGAACAATGGCTACTATACTATCTCATTTTCCATAAAGAATTTTTGTGTACTATCACACATATTAAAAATCCAATAAGACACAACATGATAGAACCAATGGTAATACAAGAACAAAAGTATGGTAGGACTTCAAAGCAAGATGATATTAAATCAGCAATGGCTGCCATAATGTCTTATTTTCCTCAAAATAGCTGTTCATACCATCACACATAATAAAATCAAACAAAACAGGATAAAACCATTCCAACTAATGAATGAAAACATTATAAGGCTTCAAAGGCTTCAAAAGGAATCATGATTACCATAAAATCTTATGTACTCTTACCATTTCTTACACCAGAGAGACTATAAGATATTTACACATGTGAGTTTGATTTATTTCACTTATGAGTCTCAGTATGGTCATAAGGCTTATCAATTTTATTTATTCTTTCAAAGAACCAACTCTTTGATTCATTGATTCTTTGTATTATTTTCTTAGTCTCTATTTCATTAATTTCTGCTCTGATCTTTATAATTTCCTCCCTTCTTTTGGCTTTGGGCTTGGCTTGCTCTTCTTTTTCTAGCTGTTTGAGGTGTAGTATCAGGTTGTTTGTTTTCGTTCTGTTTTCCTGATGTGGGAATTCAGTGCAATAAATTTTCCTCTGAGTACTGCTTTCATTGCATCCCACAGATTCCAGTAAGTTATACTTGTATTTTTGTTTGCTTGTAGATATTGTTTAATTTCTTCTTTAATTTCCTCTGTGACCCACTGATTGGTCAAGAGTGTATTATTTAATTTCCATGTGCTTGTGGGGTTTTTGCAGTTTCTTTTATCATTAACTTCTAGTTGCGTGGCGCTAAGATCCGATAACATGCATGGGATAATTTCAGTTCTTTTGCATTTACTTAAATATGTTCTGTGGGTGGAGCCCAGGTTTCAAAGGTTGGTAAGTGACTGGTGAATGAAGAGCAAGCGACTGCTTCAAGGTTTGAAGTCCAAGTACTGAGGCTGAACCTGAGATTCCAGCTCTTAGCCTGGATTTTTTTTAGAATGTCTGGTTTAGAGAAGTCTGTTTATGATCTTGTTTCCCTCCAAAATGTGTAATTGCTATTGTAAAAACGAGAGGAAAAGAAAGTGCTCTAAAGGATATAACTGCATGTATGTTGAAGTGTGTAGGATTGATGACCATGTTACTAAGTTTATGTTGGATTGTTGAGCAGAACTGTTTGCGGTCTCGTGGTTTGAATGTCCAGTTTGTATGCTTTAATTGTGTAACTTGAGCAACTGCTTCTAAGATGACAGTATGTGATTTGTCAATTAGTGATTTCTTAGTGTTTATATCATTTTTTTGGAATTTTGTATCATTACTTCCCTTGTTTTCTGTTTTTTTTTTTTCTCTCTCTCTCTTTAAATTAAAAAAAAAAAAAAAAAGACTAATTTCTCCTCTTGAGGCTTCCAGGAGCCACCGCCACTGCGCCTCAGCACTAGTGGCCACCAGGGGGAGCCCTGCGCTTCTTTCTTCCTGGCGCCTTGGTGCCAATCTCCGAGCCCTGCTGGCCTTTCCAGCCAGGCCTTGCGGGTCTGGAGCTCAGCAAAGCACTTCTCCTCCTAGTTAGCCCTCAGCCGGCCTTATCTGTCAGTGCCGTGGAGAACGGAACATGTAAAAACAGACTGTTCTAGTATTCCAGGACATCAGCTGCCTTTCCACAAAATACCCCACCCCCGCCCAGTGTCTGGTATTTGAAATGGAAGCAGTTTTGCTTAGGTGCCCAGTTTGCATGGAAGGGAGCTGGCGCGAAAGCCTGCAGCAGCCCGCAGGAAGCCTGGACCGGGGTCCCTGGGTGCCGCCCAAGAGCCCGGCCTGGCTGGGCAGGCTCCCTACTCCGCAGCAGTGCCCAGAGCTGCAGGGGTTCTAAGGTGGGGTTCCCCGGGCTCCAGGGCTCCCAGAGAGCCCGCAGAGTGTGCAGGTGTGGCCTGGGGGGTCTGGTCCACTCCCCCACACAAAGCCCTCATCCCCGGCTGTCTCCTGCCGGGTGCCTCCCTGAGGGTGGTCTACAGGGCGCTCCTGGGGCGAGCACCGGCTTCTGTAACGTCGAGTATTGAATAAAGACTTGAGCAATAGGCATGAGCGAGCTCAGCTGTAGGCAGTGACTCCTCTGTACCCCGTCCGGGCCCTGCACTGATGACGGACCCGCCCTCTGATCTGCCTGGCCAAGCACTCTTTTCTCTCCTTTTCTTTCTTCCTTTTGGCATACTTTATTGTTTGTTTACTTTGAAGAGAAAAAACAATAAAAACAATGATACTAGGAATTTCAAAACAAGATAGTTGGAAATTAACAATGGTTAATATATTGCGCATTGATATCTTAAAAGTAGTCGGTCAGATTACAAGATACAGATATGCACATCTGATCAAACAATATAAGCACAGGCTTTTTTTAATGAGCTAAAAGAAATCAGTAGTGTAACTATCTCAGCCACATTTGTATATGTGTATACTTTTTCTCTTCCCTTCTTTTCTCCTTTCACTCATCCCAGTGGTTCTTTCCTTTTTGAGCAGTTTCTTTCCCTAGCACAATATCTATTGTAGATTTTGAGTCTTATTTACTTTTGAGTGTCTTACACTAGGGAGACCATACAGTGTTTACACATGTGAGCCTGATTTATTTCACTTATGAGTATGGTCTCTAGTTGCATCCATTTACCTATAAAAGCCTGAAGTTTATCTTTGTTTATAGCAGAGTAGAATCCATTATATAAAAACACCACACCTTTTTTTTTTTTTTTATCCATTCTTCAGTTGATGGGCATTTTGGCTGCTTCCAAGACTGGGCTATTACAAATTGTGCTGTTATAAACATGGGTGCACATATATGACTGTGGTATGATGTTTTTAATTCTTCCTGGAAGGTGCCCAGAAGGGCAAGAGCCAGGCTGAATGTTTATTGATTCTTCCTGTGCAGTTTGGTTTTTGTTCATGAACCCTTTGCCTACTCCTGTGTCTTCAAGATTTCTATCTACTTGGTTTTTCAGTAGATTTTAGTTTTTTTTTTTTGTTTTGTTTTGTTTTATTTTTGTACCAGGGATTGAACTCACAGCCTCGCACTTGCCAGGCAGGTACTTATGCCGCTGAGCTAAATCCCCGGCCCTGTTTTAATATTTAGATCTTTGATCCATTTTTACTTTGCTTTAGTGTATGTGATAGGCATGAGTCCAGTTTTAGTCTTAGGCATGTAGAAAGCCAGTTTTTCCAGCACCATTTGTTAGAAGCTATATTTCTTCCGGTGATCATGTTTTGCCCCTTTGTCAATCTACATCTTCTAATCTGTTCCATTGATCCTCAGGTCTGTTTTTTTTTGCCAGTACCATGCTGATTTTATCATAGTAGCTTTGTAATATAACTTCAACTCAGAGATTGTGATGCTGCCTGCCTTGTCTTTATTCCCAGGATTGCCTTTGCTATTCTAAGTCTCTTCTGTTTCCAAATGAATTTTAGGAATGTTTTCTCTAGATCTGGGAGGTGTGCTAATGGTATTTTGAACAGCATTGCATTAAATCTGTATAACAGTTTTGGGAGTATGGCCATCTTCACAGTGTTGATTCTTCCTATCCATAGGCAAAAGATAGCTTTTCATTTTCTAATATCCTTTTAGATCTCTAATCCAGAGTGCTATAATTTTCAATGTATAGATCTTTTACTTTCATTGTTAGATTGATTGCTAAGTACTTCATTTTTTTTGGATGTCATTGTGAAGAGTGTGGCTTCTCGAATTTTTCCTTCAGTGAGGTTGTGTTGTGTACAGGAATGCTGTTGATTTTTGTGTGTTGATTTTGTATCCAACTATGCTACTGAATTTGGTTATTAATTCTAGAAGTCTTTTGGGGGAGTTTCTGCAAACAATGATAGTTTAACGTCTTCCTTTTCTGTCCTCATTTCTTTTGTTTCTCTCTCTTGTCTAGTTGCTTGGCTAATGTTTCCAGAGCTATATTGAATGGAAGTGGTGATAGTGAACACCCTTGTCTTGTGCCTGATTTTAGAGAGAAAGCTTTGCATTTTCCTTCCATTTCGTATGATGTTGGCTGTTGGTTTGTCATAGATGGCTTTTATCAGATTGAGATAAAGATCATGTATCCTGATTTTCAATAGAGTTTTTTCATGAATGAATGTTGGACTTTATCAAAAGCTTTTTCTGCATCTGCTGAGATGGTCATATGATTTTTGTCTTTGGCTCTGTTGATATGGTGTGTTATGTTTACTGATATGCATATGTTGAACCACTGCTGCATTCTGGGATGAATCCCACTTGGTCATGATGTATAATTTTCCAGATGATTTGCTACATTCTATTTGCTACTATCTTACTGAGGATATTTTGCATCTATGTTCATTAGGGAGATTGGCTTATAGCTCTCCTTTTTGTTTGGGTTTTTCTGTGATTATGGTATCAAAGTAATACTTGCCTCCAGGAATGAGTTAGGGAGAATTGTTTCCCTTTCAATTTCATTAAATAGTTTGCAGGGTATTGACATTAAATCTTCACTGAATTTCTTGTAGAATTCAGCCATGAATCCCTCAGGACCTGGGTTTTTCTTTGTTACTAAGTTTTTAGTTACATTTTCAGTTTCCTTTACTGATATGCATTATTCAATATTGTCATATCTTCTTATTCAGCTTTGGTAATTCATACATTTCTAGCAATCTGTCCATTTCTTGTTTTCTATCCTATGCAATTAAAATATTTCAAAGTAGATATTGATCATCTTCTGAATTTCTACAGGATCTAACCCTAACCCTAATGCTAACCCTTTCAATTCCTCATTGCATGAATTTGAGTTTTTTCTTTCCTTTTCTTAATAAGGTTGGCTAAAGTTTATCAATTTTTTTTCTTTCAAAGAACCAGCTCAATTCATTAATTCATCATATAGTTTTTTTGGTCTCACTTTGTTAATTTCTGCTCTTATCTTTATAATTTCCTTGCTGGTATGGGTCTTGGGCTTGACTTGGTCTCTTTTCTAGAAGCTTGAGGTACAGGATTATGTTAGTTATTTGTGCTTATTCTGTTTTCCTGATGTAAGAATTCACTGCTATAAATTTCCCTCTTAGGCCTCCTTTCATTGTGTTTCACAGGATTTGGTAAGCTGTGTTTGCATTTTTGTTTGATTGTAGATATTGTTTAATTTCTTCTTTATTTTTGCCTGCAAGCTATTGGTTGTTCAGGATGATGTTATTTAATTTCCAAGTGTTTATGGAGTTTCATGGTTTCTTTTGCCATTGATTTTCAATTTTGTTGCATTATGGTCAGATAATATGCATGGGATAATTTAATTTCCTTTGCATTTAGTTAAGCTTTTTTTTTGTTTTGTTTTTGGTACTGAGGATCGAACTTATGACTGTGCACTTGCAAGGCAGGCGCTATGCCACTGAGCTAAATCCCAGCCCTTTAAGCATGTTCTGTGGGCTAGTATATGTTCTATTTTAGAGAATGACCCATGTGTAGCTGAGAAGAATGTGTATTCTAATACTGTTGGGTAGAACACTCTGTAAATGTCTACTAAATCCATTTGTTCACAGATTTGGTTTAGTTCTTTCTTTGCTTATTTTTTGTCTAGTTGATCTATCTCTTTGGGACAATAGCCTATTAAGGTCCCCTGTTACAACTGTGCCATTGCTTATTTGATTTTTCATGTCTGTTAATATTTGTCATATGTAACTGGGTGCTCCCATATTTGGTGCATATACATTTAAGATTGTTATCTCTTCCTCTTGAAGCTTTCCCCTGTCAGGTATGTAGTGGCCTTTCTTTATCCCTTTTGACCATTCTTGGTGCAAGTTCACATGGTCTGCAAACAGACTAGCTACCCCTGCTTTTTTTGTGGCCCTATTGCATGGAGTATTGTTTTCTATCCTTTGACTTTCAGTATGTGAATTTCTTTGTGAGTTAAATGTGCTTCTTGTATACAGCATATTGTTGGATCTTGTTTCTGGATCCATTCTGCCAGTCTGTTTCTTTTGAATGGTGAATTGAGGTCATTTACATCGATGGCTGTAACTGATATGTATTGGCTGCTTATCTTTATCATATTATTTTCCTGCTGTTGGTTCTTCTATTTTTCCCCTCTGATTCATTGCCTGCTAATTAATTGGCTGATGGTTTCTTCCTGGGGTTGTTCTGGGAATTGCGGTCATTGTTGCTTCTGTCTAGAATATCTGTCAGTACCCTTTGTAGTGTTGGTTTGGTGGCCATGAATTTCTTTAGGTCTACTGACTACATAGCTGGCTCCTCACTGCCAGGCAAGACCATGCCCAAGCTGAGAGCTCTGGAGTGTGTTCTTCGCCACTGCCACTCCTACCCAGGAGCCTGATTTACAGTTTGACTCTGAGTAACCTGTCTCTCACCAGAGCCTCTGTATCTCAAGACAGAGTCCAGCATAACTGACTTCCGTGACTCTCCTTGCCAGTACTCTTCACCTCAGCAGGGGAGTATCTAGCTGGCTGTGAGTGAGGCAGGCCAAAGTGAGTAGCTTACTGATTTGACTAGGAAATTGGTACTATACTTTGCTCTTGTGGGAAGCCTGGCCCAACAATAATCTCTGACAAACACATTAGCTTTTTAAAAAATTTTTGGGTCCTTTCTTTAGGTGGTCTTTGGCTTGCTATCTGTTGGGACTTTTATCTGTTTTCTTTACAGTTCCTCTATCTGGGTCGATTTGTCCCAATAGGGAAAGAGATTTTATTTTAATGTAAAAAGTTGATAATGTTGAGTGAAACTCAACTCAGATGAAGAAAGCAGGAAGACAGTGTTGGGTTTCCAGGGAGCTCGTTACAGTGCAACCCTGCCATGGAGATGGCAGCTTTGCCTTTATTCTAGAAAAAGAATGTGCTGGGCAGTGGGGGCCATAGCTCCAGCAACTCAGTTTCCTGATGTTGGCCTTCAGCATCGGCCTGAGGCTCCCATGCCCCAAGCAAGTGGGCAGTGCTGGGCTGAGACAGGTCATCCACGCTGACCCTGGGGCTGCTTGGCATACAGTGGAGCCAGGTGAAGGAGGCACTGGGCTACCTCTGCCAGAGTGGTCCTTTGATTCTCCAGTGGTCTGTCAGAGGCAGTGCCTGCAGAGGGAAGAGACAGGAACTGTGGGTGGGGGAGTGGTGGAGTGTAGCCCTTAAGGAGGTGGCGGAAACTTCAGGGAAAGGGAAGAAGTAGTCTGCTAAAAACAGGAAAAATCAAAGCTCATGTTCTCCCTCTTTGAGAATTAATCTAGTATTTGTATTTAGTGTCTATGAACTTGTCTGCAGGTGTGTATGTTAACTTGCTTTTATTCTGTTTGCATTTCTAGATCCTTGGCTATCAGAACACCACCTTCTTCGGTGGGGACCATATAACCATGATCGATTACCTCTTCTGGCCCTGGTTTGAGCGGCTGGATGTATATGGGATCGCAGAGTAAGTGGTTGGAAATACACTGTGACAGTGGTTAAAATGGCCTGTGTGCCATGCGAGCCCCCTGTGGATGTGTTTCAGGATGTGTGTGAAATGGAACCGGGTTTTTAAGCCACCAGGACGTACTTTCCCATTCAAAATGCTAGACTCACATGTTACCTGCGTCTCCATGGACCAGACCCTGTATGCTGAGCCTCTCAGCACATCAGAGCATGTGTCCTCCCCAAACCTGCCTGCTTGCAGGTGGGGTTGCAGCCCTGTGCCTTGTCTGTGGCTCTCTGTGGCCCTTAAACTGGTCCTCCTGTACCACTCATCAGGCACGAGACTTCTGAGTCCATCTTGCTTGAGGCTCCCTCTCCCAGAACACCCTTAAGAAATGGTGTTGGAAGTAATATATCTTGATGTTCAAATGTACAGGCCAGATGGCAGCCACACACTATGGAAGGATCATGATAGTTAAAGCAGATGAAATGGCCATGTAGGATCCTGGACAGATGTCTTAGTTATTTCTCTCATTGTTGGGACAAAACACTTAGCCACCTGCATGTTAAGGGAGTGTTATGTTTGGGTCTGGATGTCCCTCCCACCAAAGCCTCATGAGGTTGTGGGGGCAGACTTCTAGAGTTTGTGAATGATTCATGGCCCAATGCTGGGATTATGGATGTGAGTGCCATATCCATGTGGGTGTGACCTGCATACAATGTGAGGGACAGAGTCTTCTCTCTGTGCTCTTCTACCCTTTTAGCTCTTGCTGCTTTTTCAGCCATCTGCTTCCATGAACTGTTGGCCTCTGCCATGTGCCACCCTGCTTTGGAGCCAGCTGATTATGGACAAAACTTCCACAAACTGTGAGCTAAATAAACCTTTCCTTCCTTAGTTTTTGGCATTGGGTATGTTGTCTCAGCAATGAGAGAAAATCAACCATGACAGGGAAGAAAGGTTTATTTTGGCTCACAGTTTTGTAGAGGTTTCAGTCCATAACTGGCTGGTTCCAAGGCAGAGTGGCATGGCAGAGGTGAAGTACCTTCATGGCATGGTGACAACAGCAGAGAGAAGGATCAAGGGAGGGGAGAGGGAGACAGATCCTTCCAGGCCACGCCCATGGTGAGCCACCTCCTTAGACCAGATTTCCCCTCCTAACTTTGCATTTAGCTATAAACTCAAACATGAACTAATCCAGCAATGAGTATCATACCCACATGATCCAGCCATGCCCCCAAAGCCCCACCTATGGGTGCAGGAGGCTTTAGGGAAACATCTAGATGCACACCATAGTAGCAGGACAGGAGTTTTGTTACCTCACAGCTCAGAGGAGATGCTGGGTATATGCTGAGCCTGCTGTAACCCTAGGTGGCCCCCTGGTATTTGGAAGTTGGTCCTGCAGATCAGACAGGATATACTTGGATATTTAACTCTATCTCAGATATGTCAGTTACAAGAACCTGTCTCCTCCAAAGTCTGAGCTCCGAACCACAGGTCAGGCGGCCTCAGCACCAGTCCTGGTTGTATGAACACTGCTTCACAGGCTACTTTTGCGGGCCCTGCACCTGAATTCCCTCTGAAGGGGCCCCATCAGCTCCGTTATCTCAAGGTTTCACAACTTCTGTCCACTGAAAATATATTTTGAAACAATTGTCTCTATCTTTTTCAAAGCCCTGAAGTAAAACCCATGGAAGGCCCTTTGCAAGAGGGTTGTCTCTTTGTGGGTGAGCAATGAAGAACAGGTATCTCATCTCCCTGAGCCTCAGCCCACAAGTCTTTCCCTGCACTATTAGTTTCTGCAAGGCAAGGCTCACCCCCTCCACCAGCACCTCCCCAGCGGTGGTGCTGACCTCTGACCTCTCCTGTCTTGCAGCTGTGTGGACCACACCCCGATGCTGCGTCTTTGGACAGCGGCCATGAAGCGGGACCCCACAGTCTGTGCTCTGCTCATAGACAAGCAGATTTTCCTGGGCTTCTTGAATCTCTACTTCCAGAATAACCCCAATGCTTTCGATTTTGGGCTGATCTGCTGAGTCTTGTGTTCCCCGCCTGACTAGCCAGGATCCCTGGCATGTGATGAGTCTCTGTGCGCTGGGATTATCTTGGGCTCAGTTCATCTCTTTTGCTTTTTTTTTTTTTTTTTGAGGTTCTTAATAAAAATAAAAACAGAAAATGTGTTGTTTTGATAATCAATCATTTGCTTGTGGACTCCTCTAGCCCAGCTGTGTCTCTAGAAAGTGCTCACTGCTCAGGGCCGAGTGTTTTAGGGTCCCTGAGGCCTTCAGCCCAGTTTGACCTCCAGGTTACTGGTGCTGATGTTGGGGCTCGAGTTCTGCCCCGCATAGGCTTTTGCCACTCCAGATTGGCATGCTCCAAAAACTTCCCTGGGGAGAGGGAAGCTTGAGAAGAGGGAGGAGGAAGAAGCCCCTCCTCAGCCCTCTGGCCACTGTTCTCGTCGGGGGGCAGGAGTGTCATTCTCAGTCAGGCTTTGGCCGCGGGCCTGGGAGACACTTGTGACTGGAAAATATTCTAAAGCAGGAAGTGAAACCCCATTTGTCACCCTGGACTAACTACGTCAGAATTTCACTGTTACCGTCACGGCTCAGGATGCCTCACAGAATGTTCTGTCCCCAGCATCCTGCCTTTAAAAAATACATGTGGCCCAGAGAGGCAGAGGTCGGGCTGTCGGATTGGCATCACACACTCTTTCAGTTCACCCCACAGAAGCGTGCGTGGTAGTAAAGCTGGGGCCATACAGGCTGCAGTGGACAAAGCCACGAGCGAGCGCCACCTCTTTCCTTCATCTCGTCCAGGTTTAAACCCAGCGCTTTGGAGCTGCTTGGCGTGTGGCAGTGTCTGCCCTGGCTCTGAGGTGGCCCCTCTGTGAGCCTGACCAGCAGTCGTGGACCCTGAAGACAGCAAAGAAGCGAAGGAAGGGCCGAGGCTGGCCAGAGTGCTGCCGGCTTCCCTGTCGCCTCCGCTGGAGGAGGGGCTGAGGCCGCCCCTGCTCTGCCCCGGTGTCTTGGGATCAGCCTGCCACGAATGTGACTTTGTTGGCTCTGAGCTTCCCTCAGCCTCTCGGCTGTGCTGAGCCCAGGCAGCAGCAGGCATGATGTCCAGCCCTGCTCCGGTGCGCCGAGGGCGGCCTCCTGTGCTTGCCTCAGGAGCAGCTGGCCCCAGTCATCCTTCCTCCCCACGCCTCCGCCAGGCCCTCGTGGTCTGCTGGCTTTCCTGTGTTTGCCCCATGTAAATATTACCAGGTGTACCTCCCTGCCAGCTGGACAGAAGCCTGCTTGGTGAGGCAGCGCGGCCTACCAGAAGAGGCACTGAGTGACGGGCAGCGTGAGGTACCACCTGCTCCGGATGTGGCATCTCGCTGCCATGGTGCCTGAGCAGAGTGAAGCATGTGAATCACTGTTTCCCTGGGATTGCTTGGGAAGAGGAGGTCATCGTTGGTGGCCTGTCCTAGGACACAGGGGACAGATCCAACTCTACAGGTATAAAACCTGGATGCTCCCAAGTGTTCGGTGTGGGACCCACAGTGCTGTTGATGCAGTAGGAAAGGGGACGTCTTGGGGTCACCAAAGTACAAGCATTGTCTTTTGGGGCTCTGCACACTTATTTAGAAGTAAGTACGGAGGAAGATGGAGGACGGAGAAACGCGCTCATGGGAAAAAGCTACAGGCTGGTGGTCTGAGGTGCAGTTTGGGGTCTAAATGCCACATGGGAAGGTGTGTTCTCTGCAGGTCGCCAGGGTCCCAGTCACATGCACTGCAGTGACCTCATCTTCACTGTACTGCTGCTGTTTTTGTCTTTGTTACCGAGCCCAGGGCTTTTGTACTGAGCTTCATTCCTGGCCCTTTTTATTTTCTTATGTTTTTATTTATAGACAGTCTCACTGAGTCACACAGACTGTGTTTGAATTTCTGATCCTCTTGCCTCAGCCTCCCAGAGTGCTGGGATGACAGACATGCACTATCATGCCTGACTCTCCGCCCTGCTTCTTTATGCTGCCTGCCTGACCCACGGAGGAAACTGAGTCATTGACTTCTGGATGAAATGAGCCTACAGACAAACGAGATGCAAGTAAGCCATGCTCCGCAAAAGGGCGCTCATTGGGAGACCGGGTGAAATAACACCTTAGTCAAAAACCACTAATATAAAACTAGGAGATCAGCTCTGATCTAGGTGGCAGAGGTAATGACTTAACACTGTCCATCTCATAAGAAGCATTGTAAACCTTGGGACAGGGCAGGAGCAGCTTCTCCTGCAGACTGAACAGGGAGAAAGTGAGTTAAAATCGCAGCCCTTCAGACCTCATCACTGCAGCCCACATTGGCAGAATCGGCATGCGCTGCCCTTCCTGGAGGCTCTGAGCCAAGCCCAGTCTGGCCAGAGACCAGTTCTAGCCGGACAGGGGCGGATGGTGGAGGGGGTTTGTGGCCAGGCAAGCCGCTGCTGATGGCACGGGGATAGTGACCAAGATTTTTGAAATTCCCTCTGGCTCTCAAGTTCTCCGATCTCTGACAACAGAACCAGCAACAAGCGTCACCGAGGACTTGATGTAAACTGAGTCACAGGGATGGCCTGCCTGTGGCTGGTGTGGGGCATGGGCTCCCTTGATCGCTCACTTCCAGCCCTCCACTGCACTGTCTGCACGTCCTCGGTCAGTGTCACGGCCTCCTCGCCTGAGAGGGCCGGGCTGCTGTGGTGAGAGCCAAGCCCCACTGCCCTGCAGCCTGCTTAGGGTTAGTACCAGGATTTTCCCCCTACAGGGTCAGACCCCAGGACCTTCGTGCTGAGGTGTGTCCCCAGTCATTTTCGGTTGTCATTGTTTGTTTTTGCTTTTTTGAGACAGGATCTTACTAAGTCAGTTGCCCAGGCTGGGCTTCAATTTGCAATCCTGCTGCCTCGAACTCCGAAGGGTGCTGGGGTGACGGGCCTGTGCCACCACGCTTGGCTACATACACTCCCTCACAGGCTTGGGAGGCAAGCCCCAGTCACTCCCATATTAAAGATGAACAAACTGAGGCTTCAGGTGATGTAACATTGTGGCCACACTGAATCTGGGAAAGGAATGAGATCCGGGAAGTGCAGAGGCAATGAACAGCTTTATTTTACATTGGTGGTCCTGGCTGGGTCACTCTCAACAACACAGCCAGCCCTGAGTGCTTGTGGGCTGGCACTTTTATATGATGCAGGAGTAGAAGTACAAAGGCGAGACGCAACAGCCTGGCAGGTCTCTGATTAGCCCGCAGGGTGAGATCAAGGCTGGATTAAAGATCTGGGAGCTCGTTACGGTCAGACACCCTGCAAGTTCGGGCACGCTCTTGTGGTGAGAGTTCAAGAAAGCAATTACAGAGCTGTGAAACGGTGTCAGAGCTAGGCAGTTTCAAAAAGAACAAAGTTGCAAAAAGAAAGATTTTTCTTGTACAGCGTTTCCCTTTCAGGAGCTCACACAGACGTCCCAGGGGGCGTGACATGCGGAGCTGGGGTTCAGGCAGGTGCTGACTGCAGGGCCTCCGGCCCCACACTGCCCCTCACCTGCCTTCCTGACCTCCCTCTCTGCTCCCCCTGGACTGGGAGCCCGCTCTGGCCGGACCGTGTCCCCTGGACTAGTGTCCCTAGCCTGGTGTACGGAGTGTGTGGTGGTGACGGCCGGCAGACGTGTGTCTTGTGAATAAGGCGGGGGTGGACGGTGAAGGCATGGATGTGCCCCGGCCATGTCCAGCTGTCACAGCTCCCTCTCCTCTGCTGCCTACCAGGAACCCGCCTAGCAGTACGGCAGGAGTGTCCTGCTATGAGCACAGAAATATCAGACCCGCCAGCCTAGCGGGATCCGAACCCAGCCCAAGCTCGTCCTGCGGGAGGCGTCTGGGTACCCAGTGGGCAGGCCTGGCGTGAGGGCTTCACACAGAGGGGCCACAGCAGAGCAGCATAGGCAGCCTGCTCTTCCTTGATTCTCTCTGGGTCACTAAATGCTCAGCTGACTCACTTTGCTGCTTGGCCTCTCCAGCGCATGTCCTGAATGCGTGGGGTTTGTGGATGTCCCTCCGCGGCCAGATCATAAAATGTCACAAGAAGGAGACTCATCTGTGGAGAGGGCTTCTCCAGGCGCTAAGGGGTGGCCCTGAGTCAAGGAGCCTTGGGGACCTGCGGGGGTTTGGCTTGGCTGAATGCAGGGGTGGGGTACACAGGGAATGTGTCCGTCACTGTCCCTCCCATCGGCTGGGAGGTCCAGGGGCCGACTTGCAGCCGCCAGACTGCCGTGGCCTGCGGAAGGCCAGGGCCACTGCAGTCTTTGGGGGTCTCACCACTCTCCCAGGAGAACTCTGGCTCTCGGTTCGCGGTTCTTGAGAGGAGGAGACAGATGATGAGGCTGTGGGGACTGGAGGAGCTGGGCCTGGAAGTTAGGAATGCAGCCCGCGGTGACCCGTGAGAGAGGAAAGAGGAAGTGAGTCTGCTTTCTATTTTAAATAGTTACCCAAGAGAAACCAAAAAATCTCACCGACCAATGATTTTAAAGAAACAGACGGAACCAAAGTCCTCCCACCTCCCTACCCCTGCGCTGCAAATTTCACTTTGTACTTTTAAAACCTACCTTCTTCCTGTGGAGAAGAGATGCCTTTGAACATCTCTGAGGTTTGTGTGGTTCCATCTGCCAGGAGATGATCTGAGGCTGCCGACAGTGTTCATTTTCTGGTCTCTTTGTGGGGCTGCAGACAGAGGACAGCAGCTGCAGACAGAGCTGCTATGGTTACCTAGAAGCAAGGCCTCGCTTTGTGCGGGAGGAAGCCAGCCCGCCCCAGGCTCAGAGTAGTGCTGTGCACGGGGATTTTGAGGGGAGGTGTTTGCCGTTTGCACAGGAGTCAGGGAGAAGAACAGCCACAGAGCTCAGGCTCAGGCTCGTGGGGCTGTTCCCACGCTCCCCCATGCCGGCGAAGCTCAGAGCCCTGCAAGCTGGTTTCAGTTGCTGCATGTCATGGGTCTCTCCCTGCTTTGTGGATGCTGGTCTTGTCTGCCCAACAGAACCAGCTCCTCGGGGATAGCGCCTCTGTCTTACACAGGAACTTCTCTCCGAGCGCCTGACCTGAAGACAGACAGGGCCCGGGAGCGGGCTGAGCACGTCGGTTGCTCAGTACTTGGTTGAATGTCTTTCCTTACTCTTCAGTTGTGACTGAATGAACCCTTAGCCTGGATCCTTTGGATGAGAAGATGTGGTCACGCGCCATGCAGCACGTGGCCAAGCGCAGAGTGTGGTGACTACAGGACAGGAAGGGCTGCTTCAGGCAGTCCGGGTACCCAGATGTCCAGGGCAGTGTTCTTATGGCAGCAGAAAAGCTGGAGACAACGGGGATGTCCTCGTCGCGGAGGCGGCTGGCAGAGTGGGCATGGCGGGCACCGGGCGAGGCAGTAGGCGGCTGTTTTAAAGAATGTTCCGGATGACGTCCCAGAAAAGCTCCATGCTGAGATGTCCTCTATGTGAACACAAAACAAAACGGGAGGCACTCTCAGACGTGACACGCACACCGCACACAGAACACCCTGCAAGGGGACACAGGAAACCCAACACTCCTCTCTCCGGGAAGCAGACTCAGCACTCAGAGCTTTTATCTCACTTGACTTCTGTCAGTGGTTACATTTTTCCCGTCATGTCTGTGTTTTTATTTTTTTAAAACAACTACAGATCTCGTTCTGTGGGTGTGGGTGCGTGTTATCTTTCTGAGATAGGCTCACTTGCAGTGCGGGCTGGCCTTGAACCCACTTTGTCGCCCAGGCTGGGCTCACTTGCCCGGATCCGCCTCCCCCTCGGCCTCTGGCCTGCTGGGCTGACAGGCGTGCACCGCCACACTGGCGCCCCTCTTACTCCGCTACCTTCCAAAGCAGGTCTGAAGTCCTCTGCGCCTTCAGGAGTGCGGCCGCGGCTGTGCCTCAGCACCCTGTACAGACCCCACACTTGGCCTCGAGGTCATTTTGACCGTAGGAGGAGCCAGAAGCGGCACAGCCCGGACCCTGGAGGGAGGTGTGGGGTGGGCCGTCTTCCTGCCGAGCCGCGCTCAGCAGCACTGCGCTCTGTGTGTCTGGCCTCGCCTCGCGCAGACGCTCATGAAGCAGGACTTCCAGAGCCACAGGGCGCAGTGGGCGGGAGCAACAGGGTGACTGTTTGCAGCGCCTGCGGTGGGAGGCGATTAATGTCAGTGCCTTTTACATTTTTAAGAAAATTACCATGTTTTGGTCACATATATGGTAGCACTGCCCGGTGGGAATCCTGACTGCTGCTTATACCCATGTGGTCGTAGACAAGTCCGCTCACGCCTCAGGGTGCCGCTCTCGTCATCTGGGAACAGGGAAGACAGAGCACATGCCTAGGCCTTGGCGCGAACTTGCAAGGAACAGGTAGACGTGAGTGGGTGTGAGCACAGGGATACGTGGGGCTGACACCGACTGCTCCCGTGTCACTCGGTGCTGGCTCGGATGCTTCTTGTGCTAGGCGACGCCCCACTGTGAGGCTGTCCATCACCCCTGCTACCAGTGGCTCCAGCAGGTTCCTAGGCCCAGTTCCTAGAGCCTGCACACTGCTTCCAGCATGGCCTGTGGTGACAGGGGTACTGTGGGGTCACATGTGGAGAAATGTGGAACCTAGTGGCAGCGTTCTGGTCTTTCTGGTGATGCTTCTCTCAGGTGAGTACTGGGAAGGTCACCTTCTAGTCCCCCTAGGTGATGACCGCACAGCCGCTGCAGGCCCCCTCAGCCTCTCAGGGCCAGCGTCCTGTAGCTCTGCAGGAAATGCAGACCTCTGGCTTTTCTTGAGTTTTCCATTTGGAAAGGAAGTGAGAGCCATTCTTCCTTCCTCCTGGGTGTCCACCAGCCACTGGGGAAGGCTTTAAACAGAGAGCTCACCTGGCCACTGCAGGTTGGATTCCGGGCACATGCAGGTTCAAGGCAGCATCTGGGGAAATAATCAAGCTCCAGGGCACCCGATGACATCCTTGCGGACGAGCCATCCCCGCTAGTTGGTTCCAGGTTCCCGTCCTGGGTGGTGCTGGAGCGTGGCACGAGGGAGGAGCTATGGTTTGAACGCTGTGTGCTCTCCAGACATTTGCATGTTGGAAGTTGGGCCTGGCGTGATGGTTTGGGGAGGCAGTGGAACCTTGAACAGGTGGGGCCCAGGGGGAGGGTCTGGGGGGAACTGAAGCCTCGTAAAGGGGTTAATAAGGTATCTCTCATGAGACTGGTTAGTTCCCAAGAGAGGGTTACCATAAAATTCTCAGCCAGGCCCCACCCAGCTCTAGCCCCTGGCTGAGGATGTGCTCACTCCCACGTGAGTTTCCCCCAGGACGTGACTCCATGCACCTCCCTCACCAGTGGATCAACAGTCTTCAACTTGGAGTCTCCAAAACTGTGAGCTAAATAAACCTCTCTTCTTATGAAGCATCCTGCCTTGGGTATTTCATTACAGTAATGAAAAGCTGACTAATACAGAGGGCCTGGGACTTCTGAAGCTAGGGTGCTCTCCGCCAACCCAAATACCCTCTGGGCATAGGGCCGGTCCTCTGAGGTCACACCTCTCCTAGTCAAGGGGTACAGCGAATGCAGTCCTGGAGCCTTCTACAGGGTGAGTAGGCAGACGACGGCACAGTCCAGCATCTGGGGAGAAAATGAGTCCTCGGAAAGGTGGGGAGGGCTTAGGTCCCCTAGTCACAGGCCAGTCTCTTTCCTCAGACACCAAATGCATCCTGCTGCTTCCAGCACCGGTGTGGGCTCTGGGAAGTGAGGTCAGTGGACCCGCCCTGCGGCGGCCTTCAGAAGCCCTGCTGGAACCGGGGAAGCGTGGAGCTGCCTTGAAGATGGACACCATCAGTCTTGTTATTTTTAGAAGTTTTCTCAAAGTGTGAGAATAAAAAAGGAGTGAAAGCTACTGTGTGTCAATAGGAAATCCACCCCTGCCCCCAACTCTGCCCTGGCAGCCTTGCTGATTTCCGCATGTTAAAAACAAACTGTGCTCTGTTCCTTTAGAGAGTTTCGTTTTTTCCTTTAATATAAATAAGGCAGAATGGAACACCCACAGCCCTGCTGCTTTCTGCTTCTGAAGCAGTTTGGGGCCTAACAGCCCTGCTCCCTGTGAGCTGTGTCTGCCAGGAGTGCAGAGGTATCGC
This sequence comes from Hydrochoerus hydrochaeris, assembly GCA_004027455.1. Taxonomy (NCBI): domain Eukaryota; kingdom Metazoa; phylum Chordata; class Mammalia; order Rodentia; family Hydrochaeridae; genus Hydrochoerus; species Hydrochoerus hydrochaeris. Next base: position 182,978 of record PVLA01002874.1, on the reverse strand, counting down.
TCTGAGGAACATTCTCTCCAAACAAAGGGGAAACCCAGGGAGACCCATGCTCCATCTCAGCTGCAGCTTGGGTCCTGGTTGCCAGGTCTGCTACAGGTGCAGCAGGAGAAGGGAACGCAGGGCGGAGGCACAGGTGGCAATAAATAGGGAGCCATGTCCCTGCAGGAAGAGGGTGAGGGAAGGTGGGTGTGAGTCGGGGGGGGGGGCAGACCATTTCTGCTCACCCCAAAGGCTCCCGCAGGACCGACCCTGACTGCAGCCGGGCCTCCCACCGTGACCTCTCCCTGGCGGTGGACAGCCCCATCTTCTGGACTCCCTGACGCTAGGTGAGAGCATGCCTGGTATCGGGGAGAAACTCCTTCCTTTGGGTGGAGCCGGCTATGCTGTCTGGGGTGTACGGCCTTACCCCTCCTCCTGCCTTCCTCCTACCCTGTGCAAGGGTCCCCAGGTGGGTGCTCAGAGGACATCCCAGAGGACCAGCGAAGCCCTGCTGGAGAAGAATGGAGAGGAGTGCGAGGCTCTGGGCCTGCCGAGGGTCTCCAGCCCCCACTGGGATCTCCAGGTGTAAACCATCTGCAGGGTGGGCAGGGCCCATGCAGAAGGGGAGGGCGGTGCAGTGAGTAGGTCCCCTTAGAGCGAGGAACGGAGGCAGTGACTTTGGGCCAGTGAGCTGGCTTCTACAGCAGCTCCAGCTTCCCAGCCCGGCCTCCCCTAGGGCAGCGACCCTGAGGACAACTCATGCATGGCAGCTGGTCCTCAAGCCTGGGCTTTGCAACTTTCTCCAGAATGGCACAGACTGCAAGCCGGAGCTGGGATCTGGGCACTGTCCCCTGCCCCAGTCTCCTGCCCGTCACCAGTGCCTCCTTCTCTAGATCAGCTCCCACTACCTGACCAAGCCTTCTCCTATCACACTGATGGCAGGCCAGCTTTCAAGAAAACAGAGAAGCAAGGGGCTACTGAGCTGGCATCCAGTATGGAAATAGCACCTGGCACAGTAACCAAGGGGCAGGGGAAGGCAGGGGTGCACCTGAGAGGAGTGGCCAGCTTTATACGCTCTACCAGCAAGTATACATTACCCACTCAGGGCCTCAAATCTACTGGGTCATTTTCCCAAACAGCACGAGAAAGTGGCTACCACCACACAATCCCCACTGCTGCGCAGGATGTGGTCAAGAGCCCTGAATTCCCACAGCTGCCCCTATTTGTGCTCTGGCTACCGACAGCTGGGGCCCAGGATCCCTGGGAATAGGCTGCTGGGTCTTAGCATAGGGACCCTAGCAGCATCTCTACAGATCTTCTGTCCCTACGAAGCAAAGAATAGACCTGGGATGCAAAAGGATTACACCCAAATCACAGGTGTCATTGTCTCCAACTCGGTGTCTGCCGAACGCTCTGCCACTGTCTTGGCCATGTATGGTGAGGCACAGGTGGCAATAAATAAGGAGCCATGCCCACGCAGGAAACACCTTGCAAAGGACCAGTCCTCCAGCCCCACACCAGCCTACCCGCTCCAGAGCCCAGGTCAGGAAAGCAAGCCCGCGTGCAGAGGGAATTCCCCGCCTCTACCCTGTAGGCCCCGCCTTCCCGGCAGGCTGTGCCTCTCCGCTCCCCACCGAGAGGGGCTGCGGAGCCCCAGAGGGTGGTTGTGTAGGATGCCCTCCTTCCCGGGCCTCAGGTCCCACAGGCTCTACAAGACGACGGTTTTAGGGGGCGGGCTGGCATGGTCGGAGGGGACGTGGAGGGAGTACTCCCTGATGAGCGTGGGGGCGTTCTTCAGCATCTCGTAGAAGGAGTCTACCGTCCTGCGGTAGAGGCTTCGCTGCAGGACGAAGGGCCGGAAGAGGTTGAGCGGCTCCGCCCCTCGCACGGCCTCAGGGAGCCCCAGGGCGTCCGACACCTTGCGGTTGCCCACGAAGAAGTGATGGAGCTTCTTCCCGAGCAGGCTCTTCTCTAGGAAGTGGAGCAGCTCATGCAGGCGCGTGTCCAGCTGCTCGGCCTCCCAGGAGGCTGGACGCCGCAGCAGCAGCAGGTGCAGCAGGGCGGTCTTCAGGTGGTAGCGGCCCAGCCCGCTGGGCCCCGTCAGGCGGCGCTGCTTGGAGAGCAGGAAGGAGGCTATCTGCAAGCAGCTGAGGTGGCAGGCGCCCTCGGGCAGCGTCTTGGACGTCATCCTGAGGAACTGCCGCTCATAGACTGCAAAGGACAGGAGCCAGTCGGTGCTGGAGGCCGGGCCACCCCCGCAGGGCTCCCTGGAGAGGTGGGAGACAAAGTACAGATCCGAGTCATCACACTGGATCACGGGCATCAGACTGAAGGGCATGCACTTCCCTGAGCGGAACTTGATCTTGAGGGACCCCGGCGAGTCCAGCTCACCGAAGGCCAGGTCAAACTCGTACTTATGGGCGATACGGTGCCAGGCTCGGGTGAGGGCAGTCTGGAACCACTTCATGACCTGCATGGTGTCTAGGTACGGGGACCCTGGAGCACACAGCAGATCCTCCATCTCGCGGCTGGGCCGTGTCCTGGTGCTCCGGCCGTGGAGCAGACACAGCATGTCTTCCCCGAGCTTGGTCTTGCCGCAGATACAGCCCAGGGCATCCCCTCCAGCCCGGCCCACCTTGACCTGGCCGTAGCCCTGGCGGTGCAGAGGCACAGGGCGGCCGCAGCACCAGAGCTCTGGGTGAAAGCGATAGGGCTCAGGGGGCGTGAAGGGCACGAAGAGGCGACACCGCAGCGGCCGGTCCGCCTGCCAGTTCTCGTACATGCTGTCCACGCCGATAAAGTCCTCCACCTCCATGTCTGTGTCCCGGTTGCAGAGGCTCCGCAGGGCTTCCAGCAGGTCGTCCACGAAGCCTTCCACGAACTCCCTGGTGCGGGCAGCATCCATGGTGGCGGCCCGGATGCAGTGGTCATAAAAGCGGCCAAGCATGTCCTTACTGGGCAGGGTGAGGCCCCGCAGCGGGGCGCCGCTCAGCCCGGGCAGTTCATCTTCGTCCCCGCCCAGGCACTCAGGCAAGGGCACATCCTGGTGGTCCTGCCGCCACACCTCGATGATGAGGAACAGGATCATGCAGAGAGTGCTCCAGAGGTCCCAGGCAGTGCTGGCCTCAGTCTGCTGCTGACCCTCCTCTGCCACCTGCTCCGTGGCCTCCTTCTCAGCTGCCAGCCGTGCCACCTCCTCCTCCAGGCGAAGCTGCTCCAACTGCAGCTTCTCCTGGTGGGCCTGCATCTTACGGATAATCTCCTCCTCGTGCTCAGGGACAGTGGTGTCCTCCCTCGGAAACAACAGCGGATGGTTGACGATGGCCGTCACCACCACCAGACACACTCGGAAGAGCGCCATGGTCACGGCCATAGCTTTCCTGGGAAAAGAAACTGCAGGTTACACTATGCCCCCCTCAACACCATGTCTCCCTGCACCCCCACACCAGCCTCCGCCCCATGGAGCTGTGACTGCCTTGGTTCTTACCCCACTCCGCCTCCAGCTGCCCACCACGATTTCCTCCCGTGTCCAGGTCTGACCCAAGGCCTACACCCGTGATGGACACCTCGGGCGGTCTACCAGCATGTGCCTCTTTCTGCTGGCAGGGGCTGCTGAGAAAAAGGGGTCAACCCTTTTCTCTTTCTTGTCCTTATGGCTGAGGTGTGGATAAACCTCCCACCTAGCTCGTGAGCGAGCACGTAACACAGGCCCACGACAATCAGCGCTCTCCACACACCCAGCCCCATCTGTAGCGAGACTGCTTCTGTGATGAACGTATGACTGAACTTGAGCCAATGCAAGGCAGACAGGATCCACTGGGACCACAGGAGAGATGCCTTACTCTGCTGCTAGGGCTGCTGGGTGAGAGGATGGCATCTGTAGTGCTTGTGGCTCTCCAGCCGCTGGGGAGAAGGACCTGCCTGAGAAAGACAACAGCACAGAGGAACGCAGGCCCTTAGACTGAGCTGTGCAGGAAGCCTTTATTTCTGGGCTTTTATAGCCATAGGAGTCCATAAAGAAATCCTGTTTCTTTAAGTAAGTTTCAGTTGTTTTTCCAGCAGGCAAAATCAAAATCAGCCTGAGTCAAGCATGGTATTCGACCCCCAGTGAATCCCATCAAGTAACTGAGCCTGCAATGCAATGAAGGCCGGTGGTTAAGATCGAGAGGTTCCAAAGCCCTGTCCCTGCGTACTGCGTGTGTCCGGGCACTGTAAACCCTCTTAGAGACCGAGCTTCCTGAGCCAAGAGCAAAGTGATGATGTCCCTCGTTTCCCTGGCAGGATGGCATGCTTTAAATTTGATTAGCTGTGAAAGAAAGCACTTCATTTCCCAGGACAAATGGATCTTTAGGCCTCCAGTGACCTGGGAAAGGGCTAACCCACTGCAACCTTTACAGTCCAAATTGTGACTTGTGGACCAGGGGCTGCAATAGCTTTGGGAACCTGTCAGAAACACAGGATCCCAGCTCAGCTCTAGACCTACTGAATCAGAATCTATATTTAACATTCACTAAAATCCGGAAAGTACTGTTTGATAGTGTGGTACCCTCCCACTCCCTTTCACAATTCCACTGTCAAAGGTTTCATCGACCTGTAGCACACTGTGGTCTGAAAATAGCAAATGCAGTACGTTTTAAACTGTACTCGTGTTGAGTAGCGTGTTGAAATGTCACGCTTTTCTACTCTTTCCCACCCAGGATATGAGCCACACATTTCCCCAGAATATCCACTTTGTATATGCTACCCTCCTAGGAGTCCCCATCAGATGGACTAGCATTGTATACAGCGCTTGTGGGCAAGTACTCTGACTTTACTAAATAATGACTCCAAAGTGCAAGAATAGTAATGCTGGCAGTGTAGATCTGCCCAAAGGAAGCAATGAAGTGCTTCCTTCCAGTGAAAAGATAAAAGTTTTGAAGTTAGGGCTGGGTATTGATACAGCTCAGCGGTGTAAGCACCTGCCTGGGAAATACGAGGTTGTGAGTTCAATCCCTGGTACCAAAAAAAAAAAAGCAACAACAACAAAAAACCAACTGAAGTCAAAGGAGATCACATATCAAGGCTGTGAAGATCTATAGTAAGGATGAATCTTCAGTTCCTGAAATTGTGGTGCAGGAAGAAGAAATTCACATTGGTCTTTGCTATCACACCTCAAATGGCAAAACTTATGGCTACAGTGTGTGATAAACAGAGGCTAAGTTAAGATGGGAAAAAAGCCATTAAACTTGTGTATGCATATATAGGAAAAACTATATATGTAGGTTCTAATTCTATCTGTGGTTTCAGGCATGGGGCAGGTGGTCTTGGAAGTGTTACCGTCAGATAAGGGTGCACCCTCATCTGAAACCCTACATTACATTTTCTCCTCCCTCTAGAACTTTGAGGATTTACAACCTGCTCTTTCCCACTTGTGCTTCCTGTCTACAACCTCAGCAAAGAGAGTAAATAGCCTAATGCAAATCAGGAAGGGCTTGAAGGTTGCTATAGAACAACAAAGAGAACACACAGGGCTTCTCTCAATGCCCACCCAGCAATGCTGGGCTGTAGGAGCTCCTGGTTAGGAGCTTTTTTCTTTGGCTTGAGCCTTTGACCTGGAATTTGCAAGATGAAATACTGGTCCTGATGGTGCCTAGGAGCAGGGATTTGCCAACAGCTAAGGATGCCCCTGCAGGCTGTCCCCAGCACAGACAAGATGAGGTCTCTCTGAGCGGCTGCCAGTCAGCTGCCTCTCAGATGTGACTCAGACAGCTCCAACCTGGGCACAGCAAGCCAAGCAGGATCTGGAAGGGTGGCAGAGGGAGGTCCAGCTGCAGGGAGTCCAGGTGGAGACCAATTCAGGCTCACAGGTGATACAGAGCTGAAGCACTCCAGGGTCTCCATGGGGCAGGAAATGGGTGACAGTAGAAAGCTGAGGAAGTCAGTCCGGAAGGAGCCAGGGTATAAGCAAGGAACGGGCAGCCAGCCAGACTGTGGTCCTCAAGCCAGTCAGCAGTGTGCTGGAGACTGCGGAAACGGGGGAGCCTTGGTTCTACATTAGAGAGGCAGCCCTGCAAGGTTTCGCCAGCTTCTTCAGGGGCCTGTGCCACAGTGGCCGCCGTCAGGCACAGCAGGCTTTGACCAGTAACAGTGACCACCTTGGCAACTCGCCACCCACGAGGGAGTTGGTTTCTGTGCCAACTCGTGGGACAAAGCCACGCATGGAGGTGCTTCTGCTCAGCCCTGGACTTGGAGGCCCCACTCCCCTCCACCCAGCAGCTTGCCGGATGCTAACTGGGCACCTCCACGTGGGAGCTGGAGGGTGGTGGGCTTTTGGGGGCTCCTTGTTCCAGGGCAGGGAAGGTCAGAAGGCCAAACCAAGGGCTAAGAAGATGGACTTGGAGGAGCTACGTCAGAACCCAGCATGGGTACCAGATAGATGGGACTGACCTCCAACAGTCACCCAACTCCTCCAAACTTTGGTGTCTTCATCTGTCAAACAGGATGAACATGACCTGCTGCTGTAAAGCTCAACAGCATAATGAATACAAAGTTCTTAGTGAAACACTTGCCCCTGAGCGAGGTTTTTCATAAAAGGGTGGCTGCGAGGTAAAGGGAATACACAGCTGACTCCAACTGCAGGGCACAGGCAGCAGCCCCCCCCCCGCTGCCATCCGCCGAAGACGCAGGATTACCAACACCTGCCAACACACCATGAAGCAGCATAACGAAATGGACGGTGCCTGGGCTGCAGACCCAGCAGGGCCTGGCCTTGAGCTTGGCTGTGTCCCCGCTGTGGGACCTCAGGTGAACTGCTCGGCCCCAGGAGGATTCCCACGCTTTGCTGTGACAAAGGGCCAGAAGAGCCCCTCCTTCATAGGGAGGCAGGGAAGACCAGATCGCACACCTCAGAGCCCTAGCAGAATGCCTGGCATAGAGCAGGGACCCCGGAAGTACCAATTCCTCTCCTCTGGGCCTCCACAGTGCTCTTTTCTCACCAGCCTGTGCATGTCCCAGGGCATGGAGGAACACACGCCAGAGTGCTCTGCAAGCACAAAATGCCGCTCAGTTCTCACTGTTCCTTGGCACGCAGCTCCACCCACCTGGCCCTCCAGCGAAGGGGGAGCCCAGCACCCTCCGGCAGGTGGGGAGTTGTCACTGACTCACCTCACTTAAACCACTGCCTCTTTCCAGGGGTTGCATCCCAGCTGTCATTTGCTCCTGGCCGCACCCTGCCTTGGCTGGCTCTGAGCGCAGCTCCTACGTGTCTGGGCAGGGGCCAGGCCAAGACAGAGAGTGCAATTGAGGCTGAGGCCTCTGCTACCTTCTCTTCCCAAAGTGAGTCATCCCAGCACAAGCCTGGAGGGCCCAGGTCAGAACAGGAGGCCTGGCATCCTGGCATCTGGAGTCCTCAGGGCTGGGACAGGTGGCTGGGAGCCCCTCCCAAGCCTCAGATACTCCACACAAGTGCTCACATGCAAATGCTGCCCCTCCAGAGCCCCTGCCCCCCACTGCAAGGATGACCTCTCCCAAGCTCTCGTCTACTGGAGGCCGCCCCACACGCACGGCCTGTGACACCGGCTGATGATGGATTTGGCTTTAAGGATAACCCTGGGTCATCTGGCGGGCTTTGGTCTGCCTGGCAGGAAGCTGACAGGAAGCCTCCTGAATTCCTCTCCACCCCAGCTCACCCATAGAGAGGGTGGCTCAAGTGGGTCATGGCTAAACTTGGTCTGGCAAAGGGCCAGGTCACAGTGGAGCAGGGCCAGGAGAGACAGAAGGCTGCAGGTGGTGGCCTGTGCCTAACCAGACCCTCACTGAGGCTGACCAGACTAGGGGGTAGCTCTTTACTGGGCACCCCAGGACTTCCCACAACGGCTTCATCCAACACACACTGCTAAGAGCTGTTTAGTGACTATTGTGTCCACTTCTCAAGTCCTCCCAAGGACGTGCTGGGCATTTCCCACAGTGACCACTGTCACCTTCCAAGAAGTGGGCTGTGGTCCTCGTTTCACAGATGGGTTAACTAACACCCAGGGAATGAGATCGTTTTCTAGCCACATGACTAGAGAAGTCACAGCTGCCTGAAATCCAGGCCCTTTCTGTGTCCTCCACCTGCAGAGTCCAGGTACTCTGCAGTGCGGGGCAGCAACAGAGCCCCAGGAGCCCGCTGAGTGCTCTGTGATAGGTGTGGCAGACCCCTGGCAGCAAGAACCATGGTGTGTGTGTGTGTGTGTGTGTGT